>LQNS02004412.1:246704-269855 GCA_001587735.2 Parhyale hawaiensis | reverse complement strand
TACTGACGCAATATAGCTACTAGCTATATGTGACACGCACAGGCAGCTGGTACCCTTTGCACAGTGCATAATGACGCAATATACTAGCTACACGTGACACGCACAGGCAGCTGGTACTTTATGCGCCATGCATACTGACGCAATATAGCTACTATACGTGATACAGGCAACTGATAACTACCTACCTTATGTGCTGTGCAAACTGACGCAATATAGGTACTAGCTATACATGACAGGCACATGCAGCTGAGCTGTTACCTTATGCACCGTGCATACTGACGCGATACTTTTAGTCTATTATATAATGGGTTGGATTTACTGACGCGATATACGATGCACAACATGCGCAGAGAGCTGGTACCTTATGCGCAGTGCATACTGATGCAATATACGATGTACAGACAGCTGGTACCTAATGTGCTGTGCTTACCGACGCAATATACCGATCGACCACAGTGGCCGTATGGTGATCAGAGACTAACGCCATCCTGAAGCAAGAAAAGTACATATGTTAGAATATGAAACCAGGTGCACCAACTAACTACAATGAACTGTAGATAATCATGGTTCTAAAAAAATAATTTTGAATTCTGATTGGAGACTAACGATTATATGCTTTTGCCCCCCCCTCTTACAGAGGGGGGGTAAGTGGACTCATGGAAATATTACCAGAAGCTAGTCCAATATGTGCACTACAATGTCAAACACTGATATCACCACTTTAATGCAAGCAAACCCCTCAAAAAAATTATTTCCCAAGCGTGGTAGGTTTCATAATACTGAAAAAATAGGCACATTTTCATACAATTTTCCCATTTAAAAAATTCTGAAACTTTGACTTTGGGGAATTACAAGACTATGAGTGAAAAGCAAAGCGTTTCGTGGAAAGCTATTAAGCATTTCTTTGGCTACAATTTGAGCCCTAGCTGATCTTTCTAGCATAAATGGTTTGTCTTGCAGCAGTTTTTTAATGGAGGGGTGTAAAAGTGATTGGAGACTAAGCCAGTGACTGGAGACTAATGCCTCTACCCTAGGCCTCCCCAATGGAAGGAGATGGGGAAACAACAGGAGAAATAGGTAGATAGCTACCTAATACTTTCTAGTTGTAACCACTGACCTGAGGTTGCTAATGGTAAGATTAGTGAGTTGGAACCAAACCAGCAACACCATAGCAAAATAATGTGCTTTTAAAAATGTTGCCAACAACTAACCAATTTCCAAGCTATCTAGGTAGGTACTGAAACAAGTTAGCTACCCTCAAATATGGTAGGTGTCATCAGGGTTGCTTAGCTGTAGGTTTTTGGTGTAGATTGAGTTGAAGGCTGTTAAAAATATTCATATGCTGGATTTGGTGTCCAAGTGAGTTGGCTATGTCCTGCAGGCCTGCTACTTCATAAAGTTGCTTAACACTCCTGGGGCGATGGGGAAACATAACAAGGTGCCATTGCAAAATCAGTCCTTGTGTACCTGCATTTTTGCCACTTCGTTTGTCTAAGTTGGCTGAATAGTTGACTGTTTAGCTTAATTTGATGAATCAGTTGGACTTGGGTACCCTCTGCGTCATTCCAAAATGCTGGAGATGAGTTGAATGTACACCTTCAACATTTAAAATTTGTATCTAACTCTGAACTCTAGTTTCTCAGGTGCTGGTGTAGGGTTAATCTAGTTGGATTCATTCTTGCTCTGTTCTGGAGTCATGCTTCTGGGGATTCTGTGCATTGTTTAGCTTTAGGCCTTGGTATGCCTGTGTAACAACTCTCTTTTATGTCCAATGCTCTCTCTTCCATTTCCAATGTACGTATTCTATCAAGGTTACCATACAGAGTTGGGTGGAACAAGTTTGACTTCTGCCCCTTGTACCCAAAAATGTCACATTTGAAGGTTTTTTTTTGTCACATTAGTAGCGCTCTGATCTGACTGAACCCAATTAATAATTCGTATAAGTAATGGTGTCGACATAGCCATACTGGTAGCTATATGCTCTCATCAGCAATGGGATAGGCACACGAACCATATTAGGCATAAGCTATAGCTACTGATGGTAACCAGAATTTGTTTATTTATTAATTTTTTTTTCCAGGGTAAAAACCAGAAAATTCTGAGCAACTTAAAATTGGTCCAGCCACCAAAAAAGCTTAAACCAGGCGAAACTGCCTTTGAAGATCGTATCTCTTCTGAGGAGGATGCCCATGACAGTAATGCATTGCAAGAAGATGAGAAGAAGAAGAAAAAGAGAAAGAAGAAAGTACCTAAAGTAAGAGCTACTTATGATAAAGCAAGTTCCAACCTTGCCAATAGTAGTCGTCAACGGTTTCTGTCACCTTAACTACTTCCATTCTAATGCCATCCGGATATCGGATGACATGAGAAGACAAACGACCGACGATTGCTCTTGGATCCATCCGTAAACGGATAAAATGTAGCTGTACAGTGACCGAGAAACGTTCTATTAGGATAACCTCGGTGTAAGGTCAGAGCAGCGTTCTAAAACGCTCAGGAACTGGAGAAAAATTTGGAAAATTTAAGGAGTNAGCAGTTGCCAAAGACAGTGGAATTGATGAAGGTAAGATTACGGTAGGCCTATAGCCTACTGTACTCTTCTGTTTGCTGGCTGCTAACGAGAACCTAGGTAGGCATTTGCCTATTTTGCCAACATCCTGCATGCAGTTATGGCCTAATGATCAGTGTTTAAATCTACCTATTTAAATTGGTTTTGTTCAATAATGGTGGGTGCACTATTGCACTTAGGGTAGAGGCGTTAGTCTCTGTTCACTTTTTTGCAAAAAAAAATTCCGCACCTTATAGTTCCCATGAAAATGACGATAACGCAGCATTGTTATACCTATATCAAACGAAAGAGCACGAATTGAATTTTCGTTTGAAAGTAAGTACATTATTCTATGAATAATAGTTTTTGTTGGAACGGTTATAGTGAATTGATTGGACACTTTGGGCGAGCCAGTAACTCCAATCAATTTTGATAGCTATTGAATGGTAGAAAGGAAAAGTAGAAAACATTGAGATTATTAAACAAAGCTATAGGAGCTGCTAGATGAACTTATTTTGTAACATCTGATTCTGAGTGATTTTCAAACGAATCTGACTCCAAAAATGGAGTTAGCCTATGGCTTTTCCCGTAACACAAACGAGACCCCCAAAATACCTATAGTACAAAAGTCAACTTTTCAAATACTGTAGCATATTTTTGATTTGTAAAATGAACTTCTGTGTATTGCACAACATATTTCAAGCTCCAGTTTTACTTTGTGTTGGAGATATTAACAAGACCGTTTTTTCTGATCACCTTTTAAACTCTGATCTTGTAAATTTTATGAAAAACATGTTTGAGCGAGAACCTTGCACTTGCAAGTCTAATCCGTGACTTGTTCATGAATGAAAACTTATTACCACCCCTTATGATGTAGCTAAAATTTTTGCTGGGGTTTGATTGTTTGTTTGTTAGCCACGTAACTCAATAAGTTAGGGTTGCACCCCAATGGGGACGTACGTTATGCAAGTTTTTTATGGTGTTACCATTCGTATAACGCACAGGCAGCTGATACCTTACGTGCCGTGTATACTGACGCAATATACCTACTAGCTATACGTGACACGCACAGGCAACTGCGTGATATCACGAAAATCATAAGGGATGAGTCTAACCATATGGTTCAGTCTCTTTCATACCCTTGCAGTAGATATCTCTCTGATTCTTTGCCCCCCTCCCAAGTGTTTGATTCCATAGACTATCTGTTACCCTGCCTTGACACGTTGACTGCAATTCTGAGACCTGTGATGAGCAATCAGATAATTGTGCATCATGGTGCTTCTGTCATACTTTATATTTGTTATTTCAACTTGAACAGCTATTGTCTAACGGGGTAAGAAAAAACACTGGGTATGTTGGGGAATAAAAATTTTGGGTTATGATGGGATAAAAAAAATTTTGGGGGGGGTGAGAAAGTTTTTTATAGTGCCTAATATGTTTGATATGTGTCGCAATAAACCTAAGTTCTCTAGCAGTTATGGTTTTTCTGGGAAAAAATCAAAACTAAAACCATGTCAAAACAGACCCCAAATATCTTTTGTAGTGGGTCAAGCAAATAACTGCAGTAGCTACCAATTAACTACATTTGGTTAATCAACTGTTTCTGTTTTTCCAATGAGGTTTAGAATAGTGTATCGTAATCACGTAATAATGCATTGTTTCTGTTTTCAGGTAAAGGCGGAACAGCTATGATTTTTTCTCCCTTGAAATTAGACCATTTTCAGGGGGTTTTGAGGAAAAAACAGCTTGTAATTTTAAATTTGCCTCAACACGGTAATTTTAGTTACACCAAGGGGTAATTGAATTTGCCACAAACATGTGGTATAAATGGTTACTATCTATTTTTGGCATATATATATATACATGTATTAAAATTTGGTAATTTTATTTAACAGTTGATAACGTGGTTAGATCCTACAAAAAAAAGGACAAACTGTTTAGGTACTGAAGCACATGTACATCTACCGACATTGCAGGGATTTGTGAGGTGCAATAGACGAAACTGCAGGTCTGACTTGTAATTCAAAGTGAAAGTCTGGAATATCCTGAATTGGGTTCAGTAGTTTAGCAGTTGTCTAATAAATTACAGTGGGCTGCTAGTTTTTCCTATATGTATATTCCATTCATCATTCAGTTTCACACCGAACGATTTCGCATCAATAGCTATCCAGGCTATTCACAGCCACTCTCCCAGGTAGTCCATAAATATAATGTTCAGCTGCAAATGAAAATATATTTTTTTCTTTGTTATCCCACCAGGTGCAACAAATGACCACAATAACAACCTGAAATGTATGTATCTATACCGTGTAACCTCCCTTGTTTGGGTTCAGGAGGCAGCAGTACTGGAATAGACGTGTCGGCGTGGGAAGACCTTGGGGTGCCTGAGCCAATCATGGACGCCCTTGCAGAGCTAGGGTTCTCCACACCTACAGCGATCCAAGTAAGCTGCATCCCCATCCATTACTTGATACTGTAAAACAAATCCAACTAAGCTTCTAAGGGGAATAGTTAGCCTATGGTTGACTTGAGCATAGTTTACCGAGTCCTTATACTATAGTCTACCTAGCTAGTTAGGTATTGTATGTGGCCAGGGTTGGCTGGTTATACCAAAATGGTTTTAAACCAAATAAAAAAAAAACATGGTTTAAACCAACCAAAAAATCCCTCAGGGGGCATAGGATGGGCCATTGGGTTTGGTTAGTTAGGTTCGTCCATCCTATGTTATGGGGAGTAGCGTCAACACGGGGTTTGTGAAGGTTAACTTATCCATTAGCTAGGCCTTTGGGACGTCTGTCTTTTGTCCCCAATTGCTTCCTTCCTACCATTTACCTACTTCTACTGATCTTTCTTCTATCTGTTCTTCTTCTTCTTTCCTGACTTGCTGTTCCAGTGTGCGTTGATCCTGTGTGGGAACACCCTCGTGCATGGGTTCCAGGTGTCTATCGTTACATTATGTGTCCCTTCATTTTTCCTCTGTAATATCGCCTTTGTTGTGGAAACAGAGACTTGAACTTCTGAATATATTAACAATAACCAGCCAAAAAACAATGTTTTTTGGGGGTTTTTATTCAATTTGTTTGGTTTTTATTCATAAGTATTAAAAAAACAGTTTGACTTCTAGAAATTATTAAATTTCATTTTCACACATGAAAGGATGAGTTAATGAATTTCTATTTAGGAATCCGTTTGACTGTTTGGACAGTTAGGGTCAACTATTGCTTATGTTTATTAAAAAAATATAACCTATTAAATTTTGTGTTGGCTATTTCATTTCAGAGATGCATTTCTAATTATATTTTGGTATGCCTGCAGCTACTGAAAATTAGACGTACATAGTACTTAAATTTTCTATTAAATAGCTAGTGAGCTCATGAGAATGATGTAGCCATATAGCCATTTACTTCTCTTTAGTTCAATAGGCTACTCTGTTTTTAATTAGCTAGTCGCTAGCTATGGTAATTCTGTCAAGTTTTATTTGTAATTTGAAGTGCTTTCAAGTTTTTCAAAGGATTTTACATGGCAATAATGATAAATCATAGCTTCTCTACGGTTTGGATATTAAATGTAGCCATAGCACATACAGGAACTCTGCTTACTGCTTTTTTTTAACCCCTTTTCTTTAAGTCATTCTTCTACAATGGGAAGTTGAAATGAAGCGACTAAGAGTGTTGATGATTAGCTAACTACATCTTTACTAATCAGAAAATCCTTTAAATGTTGAATAAAATTCCTAGAATTAGAAAAAGGCAACAAAATACTTAAAAATATAAACCCCAAAAGACATGTTTTTTTTTTGTTTGTTTAACAAAAAAACATGGCTTTTGATTTAAACCAAAAAACCATGGTTTTTGTCAATCCTGTGTGTGGCCTACATCAAGGTAACTGAGCTGTGCGGTTGGTTGGTAAGGATAGGTTAAATTTAGGTAGAATAGGTACCTCTTTCTTTACTAACCTAACTTGACGGTGGAACAACCATTTACTCCGTATAAAAGCGGCTGTATATAATGTTAACCATTTCCCATCCCCATAAAATCTATATATTTAGATATACGCTAGTACCTACCTACATACCTACCTTTGTGTCACACTCTTCATCACTAATAGATATAAAAAATTCGAGCTCTATTGAGTTCAAGAAGCTGGTGTATCTATGATACGGCGGGTGTCAGTAATCTCTCAGCCACAGGCCTGGTCTTTCTAATTAAGTTTATACGCCTGAAATTTTCAAGTATTAATCTTTGTGAACCTGTATCGTGGTTTGCTGCCAAAGGAATTCCAGGAGTCCAGTTAGATATAGCAAGTTATAAATATATCCCACGGGTCCCATTAGACTGGGGCAGCTTCAGTAATTATTATCAGCAAAGAGGCTGGTCGTATCTCGATGATGTTTTTCAAGGTGATGAGGAATTGCCAGTGTACAGTGTGAAGGTTTCACTGATCTATCTGAAGCACCTTGCCAGACCGTAAAAGTTTCACGGGTGCTGCTAGTAAAAGTAATTTCTGCAAGGACAGGACTGTTAAAGACATGACCGAACTCTACTATTGGGTAATAAAGTGTCAAGCAAAAGTTAGTTGTGTAGCTAATATATTATGGGGCAAATATGCTTAGCCCATGGTGTTATATGCAATGATATACGAAACCTACAAGAAAGCGAATTTTCACACATTCAGTTAAAGGTCTTGTTCAAAATCTTACATTAGCTATGCTTTCATCAACTCGAAACTAAGCTCCCCCACCATGGTCTCAGTATTATGTTATGAAACTCTCAGCGCCGTCTGATGTGAGTTGGTTATGCATGCTGACACTTGTGGATGGCCTAAAATGCTCGTGATCAGTTCATTTACTTAGTGTTCTGCGTAGATGGTGCTAGGGGATACATGTACTTTGCTTCTTCTTTCATACCTATGCATTGAACTTACCGTCATGTTAGGATGATAATGATGTAGGATGTTTGTGCCTTTTGTCAGTGCCCTTTTGTTTGTTTTACCTACCGTATTACAGAGACGATGATGTTTGCTACACTTATAGCTAGTACTCTTTGATCAGGTCACAACATGCCACCATTCTAATGTCAGATAAAAACGAAATATTGTTTTGTGTGTTTACCCAGGCTTTGTCCATCCCACCAGCCATCCGAGGAGGCAGAGATATCCTTGGAGCTGCTGAGACAGGCAGCGGAAAGACGTTAGCATTTGGTATCCCCATCATAGCTGGGCTGTACAGAGACCGGATCAAGAGGCAAGATAAATTGCAACAACAACGCTTATTTTCCAAATTAAAACAAGAAACAGTGGACAAAAAGCGAAAACGAGCGGAGGCAATGGACAGTGATGAAGAAAACGAGTTCAAGCAAGCATTGTCAGATAGTTCAGCTGAAGAGGACGAGGAGGATAGTGATGGTAATGCTAGTGATGAAAGTGGTATTGAAGAATATCTTTTTAATGGCCCGGATGGAATTATGGAAGTTGATTACAGTGAACTGGATGAAGAAAAGAGAAAAAAATGCATGAAGCAGAGAGAACAAGCGCGNTGAAGAGGGCGAGGAGGATAGTGATGGTAATGCTAGTGATGAAAGTGGTATTGAAGAATATCTTTTTAATGGCCCGGATGGAATTATGGAAGTTGATTACAGTGAACTGGATGAAGAAAAGAGAAAAAAGTGCATGAAACAGAGAGAACAAGCGCGGCTAGCTAAGCAAATGTCGTCAGATGAAGAAGAATCGAGCGCTAGCGACGGAGCAGATGAGCTTGATGATGAAGAAATCGACAGGGACATTGAAGCTGATGATGAGGTCGCTGACGAGTCTGACATAGATATAGACTCAGAATCAGATGACGCTGCTGCTGATGGGTCTGACCTTGATCTGGACTCAGATCAAGATAGGTCAGATGACAAAGTTGCCTCCGATGAAGATTTTGATGAAGGCAGTGGTGCCGAGGGCTCTATTGCTGAAAATAACGAGGAAAGGGATATTGATGAGGAAGAATCAAATGCCAGTGGTTCTCAAAGTGACGACGATAATGATGATGTTGGTGGAGATATGGGAAGTGATGATGAGTCAGACATAGAATATGATGAGAATGACGATGGTGAAGAACTCAAGTGCGTTCGAGCTGTTAATAACGTTAAATTCCCCTTTGAAGAAATCAAGAAACCAAAGTTTGTTGATTCGGGCGATGAGAAGATCGTAAGGGCGCTGGTGCTGACTCCTACCAGGGAACTGGCTGTGCAGGTTTGTAATAGCTAGAATTTTTAAATTTATTGTATGTACAATACCTACTAAACAGTAGATTTGACTTCCTATATTCACTATTTGGTTTTTACCCGGCCTCTGTCCTGCGATAATAAGAATGACTACGTAGATTTTTCAGTGAAAACAAAGTATTTTTCGGTTTTTCTCCATTTTTGTCTGGCATTGGATATACCCAAGGTCCAGAAAAAAAAGAACGCCAATCTTTTGTTCTTGGTAACCATCCATCATGGGGATGCCCTAGGTTGCCTTAGTCTCACTTAGGACTTCAGGATGCCATTCGTTTGTGCTCGCTTTTCTTCTTTCGTTCTTGGTAATCCTGCTGATTGCTTTCTTTGTTGTTCTTTCTCTTTTTTCCAGGTATGGTATCGGTCCTTGTGTTTGTGTTTCTCATATTGCTGAGATGGAGATTACCGTCCTGTTTCTATAACTCATAAATCAACCAATGTTTTTTTTTTCTTGAATTGCCATCAGGGCATGGGATGGGCCATAGGCCATAGAGTTAGACTAGATAGGCGGCAGTAGACGAACCAATAGGCCCATTCCCAAAGAGACACCGGGACTTACGCTCCGGCCCTCTGTGAGCGATTGCCATAATGTTAGTAGGATATAGAGGACTGGAGAAAATAGAGAAAGAGGGAGAAAAAAAGGGGGGGGGGGTAAGAATCCCTGCCAAAGAGATGGTTATGAATGCACGCAAGCGCGATCAAGAGCCACTGATATGCGGAGCTTAGATAGGCTATGTGAAACTGAGTAGTTGGTGTGGGAGAGAGAAGAAGACGGATTAAGGTGGCCTCGGAAGCTTTGGCCGTTGAGAGTTTGCGACTCGTAGAGGAGTTCTCAGCTGTGGAGTATGTCTCCCAATGTATGTCAAGACGATTTTTAAAAGCATTGACTGACTCACTACGAACAACATCGGAAGGCAGTCTATTCCAAATGCTGACTATGAAATACGGAAAGAATTGCTGACTTAAGGTCGTTCATTGAGCTTTATGCTTGAGTTTTTGACTGTTGTTACACAATCGATCATTGAAGTCTCTTTCAAAGAGTGCTGCTGTAGGTATGTCGTTGAAGCCATTCAAATACTTGAATGTTTCTATTAGTTGCCCCCCTGAGTCGTCTTTGCTTGAGAGAGATCAGACCCAGTTCTTTTAAGCGACATACATATGGCTTGTTTTACAGCTGAGGTATCAATTTTGTTGCTCTGCATTGGAGTCATTCCATTTGATCTATATCTTAACACAGATGTGGCGACCAGAATTGAATAGCAAATTCTAAGTGTGGCCGCACTAATGCCTTGTACAAGGGAATGATGATGTCCTTGGACTTGTATTCAAAATTTCTGGTGATGAATCCCTGTACTCTGCTTGCCATTTTCACACTCTTGTCAACTTGCTGACTGTGTTGTAGTTGGTTTGCAATAGTGATTCCCAAGTCACGTTGTTGGGTGACAGCAGCCAATACCGTCCCGTCCATTTTCAATGGGGTTGAAGGGTTCACCAGCCCTATGTGCATTACTGAGCATTTGTCGACATTAAAGCTCATCTGCCACGTTTGCTTATATGTTATGAGGAGCAGCGACCCCAGGGGGTTTGTATAGGTTATCTTAGCCAATAGCTAGGCTTTCGGGACGTCTGCCTATTGTGCCCACTTTGCTTCCTTCCTTATTCATACTCTTAATACTACCACTGGCTGCTGTTCTTCCTCTTCTTTCCTTACATGCTGTTCCCATGCGCATTCATCCTGTGTGGGAACGCCTTTGTGCATGGGTTCCCCATTTCGATCGAGATGCTGTGTGTCCCTTATTTCTTCCTGTGTTAGATCACCATTATAGTGGAGACAGAAGTCTAAACTATTGAATAATATTTTTAATGCTCCATGTTTTTTTTTCCATACCTTTAAACGATCATTTTTTAGTACCTATGCACCTATCAGTATCTATTTCATTGTACTGAAACAAGTCATAAACGCAAAGCCATCCCCTCCTGTGCACTTCTCCATTTGACACACTCCATTACTGGTGGCTACTCTACGTAGTCTATTGGAAATGTCGGCGGCCTTGAGAGAACCGAGTTCTGAACATTGTTTCTTCTATGGGAAGAGGCCTCTTAGTCCGTCTATTTTCCCATGTCTAAATCAGCTCGCGTCCATACTTTTTATGGATGATTATCATTGGTTACCTACTGTCAAAATTAGAATGTAACTAGCGCCATGCTGACACTCGCAGCCCGCTGCCAGAGCACCTGCACTTGCAGCTAAGCACGACATCTCACTGCAAGTGTATGAGAGACACTAAGCCGCGACAGCCATAGTGGCGGCCTTGAGTCCTGCTCTCAGACAGACGTGGTGGAGGCTGACTCGGCTCGAGCCGCCAGTAGCTCACGAGCCAGATCCGTTTAGATGACTTCGCCTTTGTTGCCGGTAAATTAGCTGCCTACATATATAACTACCATTATCTGAACTGGGCTGTGTTGCTTCACTAAAAAAGTTGGTGTTCTGTAAGAATTCCATGGAACCAACGACACTGGTGGCAAAATACAACAGCCTCGTTTGAATTGGGCTTAGAAAGAACTGCAGCCAGTTATATTAATATTTTTAAAGTACTACTCCTATGGTTGGTTTTCATAAAAATACATAGTTATTACAATGTTTCATTGCTCTCAGCCTAACATGTTGCCGACTTTTGTTTGCTGGACAGCCAGAGTCTACTTCACAAATACTGCGGACTGTGATGCCCTCTGGGGTAGCTATATTCTGGTGGGCCCTTTCCCTGTCATAATATATTTGGGCCTCGCGAACTCAAGGGTTCCTAGTACCTTCTCTGCAGGGGATGTTGCAGCTGGCCGCAGCTCCAGCTGAGAAGGTTAGTTTTATAAAGTTAGGTAGATTGTGGGAGATGGGGTTCTTTTTGAGCCTCAACCCTACCTTCTGTCATAGATCTGATATTTCACTGAAAAGTCTTCATGAGTGGTAATAGTTGAACTGGTTCAATCGTGAGGAAACCTCCGGATGTGTCCGCCCAGATGAATATGGCTTTAGTGATAAACAGGAGTCTATTGTTTTGATAATGCGATTCTGGATGCTGTTTGCGGTGAGAGTGGAGTGAATGCAGTGAGAATAATTAAATGCGAAATCTTAAAATAACCTTGCATCACTGTAGGGATCACTTGCAGAGTGGATATGGTGGTGAAACTAAGACAATAATAATAATTCTTTACGTTTTTTTCTCCGCCAATAGTAGCGCACTCGGCCAACTGTGACTTAACAGGCAGAAATGCCGAGATAAAATATTCTTTTACTAATGCGACGAAATAAACTGAGTCTCACTGCTTGGATCGCGTCATATGACGTGATTGCGGTAGCAGAGCCAGGAATATAATAATAATGTGGTCTGTGATGTTAATGATATAATATCATGAGAGTGTAATAATATTATTGCTTTATTGGTGTTGCTCAACAGATTCATCAGCATCTGTCCCCACTGTGCTCGCACGCCGAAGTGACGTCGTGTGTCATCGTCGGTGGCATGGACGCCTACAAGCAGAAGCGAATCTTGAGACGCTCCCGCCCTGAGATCATCATTGCCACTCCTGGTCGTCTGTGGGAACTCATGCAGGAGGGAGTTGATCATCTGAAGGAGTTGCGAGGTGTTAGGTGAGATATGCTATCTCATTTATGGGTCATTTTGTCGTAAAATATTCCTCATCATTGAAACTCGAGGCAACCACTGAGTATGCAAATTTGCCATCGATTTCATTAGACGGACCCAAGGGCCCATTCAGAGAGAGCTGCCGGGACTTGAGCACCGCCCCTCTATGAGCTATTGGTAACAAAAATATTAGGTTATAAAATTTAATTAGCTATTGAGACACTAAATTTCACTTTTGACCGACCACTTGACTTTCACTAATATCAAATATTTCTACAATCGTCTGTAATTTACCGGCAGATGGCTTTAGGTGTTGCAGTGTAGGTGCCTATTCATTCCAGACGGGGCTCGGAAGCTCAACAGTTTGTGCGCACTGGGATTTGTTTTGCCGAGTGACGGAGGAACTTTACTGGATTTCCTCGTTTTTCGAAGGTTTTTAGCCAAATGCTGCTAAAAGTGTTCTATTTTTGGAGTTAGGCGAAGGCTATACCTATGTTATCAGAAGACAGAAATGCTACCTCTAATTAAACATGTAAGTTTTATGGAATTTCAAGCTAAAAGTTAAACTTCTAATATAGCTAACCTACGAACTGTTTACCCCTTCAGGTAGATAAGAAAACTTGGCTCTATTGAAAGTTTATCTTTAGAAGCTCATACATAGTCACACTAGCTGATCTGCAGCGGAGGTAAGCAAAATACTAGGACCTGATTTTAGAGTGGCTTGTAAATATGCTAGCAAAAGCTCCAGAGAAAGAAACAAGCCTGCTTGTTTGAATAATCTAAGCTTTACAGCTGCTAACATCTACAGCTGCCGTCATTACCAAAAGTGTTTAGGAACTAACAGGCAGTGTTGCCAATCCATGTAGGTACTTAGCCATTGACGAAGCTGATCGCATGATCGATAAGAAGAATTTTGAGGAGGTACACAAGATCGTCCACGCCATGAGTAGCGGCATCGCCAAGAATCCCGCCAGCTCCAACCGACAGACCTTCATATTCTCTGCCACACTCACCCTGGTGCACCAGCTGCCTGACAGGAAACTGCTGAAGAAAGCCAAGGTTTGTGCCCCTCGCCGTAACGGTCTTGAAACTTGGGGAAATGTACCGTGGCATCAAGAAGTGCTATTATTATCAGTATTTTTTTTTTCGTCCTCACTTTGCTTCGTTTACTGCCGCCAGTAATGCTGTGTTCTATTATTCTTCTTCTTTCCCGACTTCTCTTCCTTGTCCTCTTTGCTTCCTTCCATTTTCATACTCCTACTTGCTCATGCTTTATTCTGATCTTCCTCTTCTTTCCCGTGCGCGTTGATCATGTGTGGGAACACATTAGTGCATGGGTTCCCCATTTCTATCGTCCTACTATATGTCACTTGCTTTTCTTTCTATTAGATCACCATTGTTTTGGAAACGGAGGCTTAAATATAATAATCTGTCTTCTCCGTCCACGCTCAATCGTCCAGTGTGGGAACACCCTCGCACATGGATCCATGTACCTCTCACGACGTACTGTGTCCCTTCTTATTTTCTTGAAACACCCTTGCACAGGCTAAGGAGTCTCACCAACCTTATGATAATAAGATCAAAACGCTTAGTGAACTCCTGCACTGAACTGGAACCAAGTTTGGCTTTCTTTGAAATGAAATCCCTAATTCATCGAGCGATTATTTTTAGAAGTCAAGTTCAATTGGATCTGTTTCGCTTCATTGCTTATGACTGACTGTATTGCAGCTCGGCAACTTGAAAGAAACTGTCGCAATTTCCACGATCGTTGTAGAACACATGATATTTCTTAGGAAATTCAAATTCTTCTAGACTATGAAAAATATATGCATTGACTTAAGCACTATTAGATTTACCTTGCCATTCTTACTCTACTCATGTTGGGATGTTACAAAACCTATATATGTGCGGCTCGGCGCTTCCTACCAGTAGTGAAAGTGTTAGTGAAAACCTCGACGCGCTTGTGTTCCCCGCAGGCCACCGCCCCTACGTCGCAAGCCAAGCTACAGCAGCTGGCCAAGATGGTGGGCATGAAGACCTCCGCCAAGATTTTTGACATCACCAGGGAACACTCGACGGCCGAGAACCTCACGGAGTGCCGCATCAACTGTGAGAGGGTAAGGGGGTTCAGGCGACTCTGAGTGGCGCCTAGAGCTAAAGGCGCGGCCCATCAGCTGCGGCGGTGACGGGGCTCAGGTGCAGAGCAGTAGCGCCCAAAGGATTATTTCTTGCAGAGAGCCTCGCTATCCAGTCGCACGCTCAACTTATGAACGCACGTTCAGCGTACACTGAGTTGATCTTAGTACTCTCCGTAGGTATCTTTGCTACCGACTTTACTGCTTATTGGAATGGCGTGAGAGTTGCACGTCCGCTCATGAAAGCTGATCGTGCGATTGGATGTGTCGCCCCGGCGGCGTTAGCTTCTTGATCACATCCCGTCATGTTGCACAGCCTTGCAGATGTTAGAGCGTCTTTGTGGTTTACACCGGGGAGGGGGCGGCTCGTCACTTCTCAAGTGGGGGCAGCTGCACAATCCATTACCAGGGCATTTGTATTTCTTGTGTAAAGGAGAGGATAACGGCGGTATCAGTAGCTATCCTTTCGTTCATGGCAGAATCACAAATATCGCGGCATGAAACTGTGCTACTCCTCCACTTCAGTCTGCAGGAGCCGCCGCTTGTTTGTTTAGGTGACCGCTGCTGCTGCTGCTGCTCGGATATGTTGACAAGTCTCTCTCGTACATCTGAGCTTATTTGTACCTCTGCGAAGGAGGTAATCTTTTCATCGGGTTTGTCTTGTCTTTCATCAAGATAACTCAAAAAGTTATGGACGGATTTTGACGAAATTTACAGGGATTGTTAGGTATGTTAGGAGGAAAAGATGATTAAATATTGGTAAGATCCGTCCATCTGTTTGTTTGTTTGTCTGCCTCATATTTCTCAATGCCATAACTCAAAAAACTATGAATGAGTTTTTATGAAATTTACACGAGTTGTTAGGTAGGTGTATCATGAAGAGTAAATGATCAGATTTTTTTAATGATCCGTTTGTTTGTTCGTTCGTTTGTCACCGTTTTCAATTTTATGCTTGTTAGCACGATAACTCAAAAAATAATGAATGGATCTTTATGAAATTTAAAGGAATTGTTAGTATACATGTGAGGTTAAAAGACATCAATGATTAAATTTTGGTGCAAATAGTTTCGTTTGTATGTTTGTCTTAATCTTTGTTAGCAGCATTACTCAAGAAGTTATGTATGGATCTTCAAAAACATTGCGGACGTTGTTTACGCTCTTGAGGAGCAAAATGATTAGATTTTGGTGTTGATACAAAGAAAATCATGGTCTCAGTGCCATTTTAATCTTCTGTAACCATTGCCTTTCTTCGTGGAGGTATGCGCTCTGAGAGTGTTCTAGTTTTTAGCTGCTATCGTAGTTGTAGCATCTTTTGAATTTGTAGCATTGCTATTTTCTAAACGGAAAATTTCGTCTGAGTATAGATTCTGACTGTGTCATGATTCTCTACACGACTCATCGACTCCACTGCATATGAAAACTGTCATCTTCTTTCAATACTATATCTTGTGTTATCTAAATATCGCTAACTATATCTTGTGTTATCTAAATATCGCTAACTAGACCTGGTATTCCTACGTTATATCATTCGGTGCTTGAAAACCATCCCACCAGCTTCATTCTTGCTTTTAAAGATGACGCGACCTTGACCGTACACCCCAAATTCGAAACCCACATGCGCTAGTTCTGCTAGAGCTAAATCTCTTTTACAGTCCAGGTTTGTACACAGCTACAGTAGCTATAGGCTTCTCGTACACAGCATCATTCTTTATGTGCAGGACGAGAAGGACCACTACCTCTACTATTTCCTAGTCCGACACCCTGGCCGCACCATCGTCTTCTGTAACAGTATCGACGCCACGAAGCGCCTCAAGTCTCTCTTCACTTTACTCAAGTGCGACGCTCTGGTGAGTTGGTGCCATCAGCCGTACGGTTCAATTATTATTGCAGGCACAGTGCCATTTGAAACAAATCCTCATCCTCACAGGTTTGTGTAGTTGGACAAAATCCGACTCTGACTCACAGGTCCAGCCACTGGCAGCTAGTATCCGACTCCCAACGCTTTTTCTTGATGAAATTGACCCATGTTCTCCGACTTCCTGGAACCCCAAAATATATCTGACGCTGACTTTTTCTTGACGTAATCAATGTATTTTCTCCTCTCTTTTTTTTTCTTAATTTCTCCGAGTCTTGGCTCTAGCCAGTTCCTGACTCTGACTCCTTGGCTCCCCAAATGTGTCCGACTCCTCTGCTACTCTTGTGTAACGTGTAAGCCGCCAGAGGCTCTACAACTCTCCCTATCTCCGCAGGACCTGCACGCATCCATGCACCAGAAGCAGCGGTTAAGGAACCTCCAGCAGTTCAGCAAGAGCCAAAAAGGCGTCCTCATTACGACTGACGTGGCTGCGCGTGGTCTCGATATAAAAGGCGTCCAACACGTGGTACACTACCAAGTGCCTTTTACCGCTGAGGTGAGTGTTGCCATCGCACGCTAGGTATTCTTGTGCATGTCTGATATTGCTATATAAGTCTTGCCATTGCATGGAATTCTTCTACCCGACTGTCCCGTGCTTTTTACTGTTGAAGTAATCATTGTCGTGCTCGGGTTATTTATACGGGATTTCTAGCCGTACCGTTAAAAACTGACGTTTTAGTGACACAAACTAATTTATGGTAATTGTACTCTCTGCAGTCGTACGTACATCGGAGTGGCCGTACAGCCCGAGCTGCCAGCAGCGGTCTTAGTTTGGTGTTCGTGGATCCCAAGGACGTTCTGAGATTCCGGCAGATCTGCAAGACACTCGGCAGGACGGACGTGAATGATATACCCCTCTTTGCTGTCAATGAAGGTCTCCTAGAGCAGGTTAGTGTTCTGAATCATCATTTCCTCCGCCAAGGAGGTTATGTTTTCGTCGTGTTTGCCTATCTGTCACCAAGATAACTCAAAAAGTTATGAACCGATTTGGGCGAAATTCACAGGGATTGTAAGGTATGTTAGGAGGAACAGATAATTAACTCTTAGTGAAAATCCATCAGTTTGTTTCTTTGCCTCATTTTTCTCAATGCCATAACTCAAATAGTTATGGACAAATTTTTATTAAATTCACATGAGTTGTAAGGTATATAACGAAGAGTAAATGACTAAGTTTTCGTGATGATCTGTTTGTTCGGTCGTATGATTAGATTTTAGAGTTGATACAAAGAAAATCATGGTTTCTGAGCCAATTTGAATTTTTTGCTACTGTTACCTCGCTTGGCGGAGGTATGCGCTCTCTGCGTGCTCTAGTTGTTCATGTCACTGTCATTTGATAAATGCAAAGTATTTGAACCCTCAAATAAATTCGAAGGTCTAGCACTGATTAACTTGATTTTGCCGTTGGCCCATTGATTGCTACCAACCTACATATCTGGCATGTCTGTGATGTAAACTATGATTTTGAGAAAATTAGAGTGCTAGGTACTTGAGTGTTATTCCTCATCTACGAGTGTAAGATGGTGAATTTCTACTTTGTATTTTCATGCAGGTACAAGAGCGTGTTGAGCTTGCCGTTGCTCTGGAGAAACTCCAGCACCAAATTCGTCGGGAAATGGAAGAGAAGCGTGACAAGGGCGGCCTAGAGGATGCTGGCCTGAAACATTCTGATGACGAGTGAGTGTTTTTTCGTTTGAACAATGTAGTTTCTGGCCTTTGTGGTGTTAGGGGATGCTGTGTTACTGCTGCGGTTTTGGTGCCGCGTTATAAGAGTGTGACCGATTTCTCGTGGAGATTGGAGGAATTGGTCCACACTCGGTGACGGGGACCACAGGCTGCCCTTGGTCGCTCCTCATACGTCTCCAGGTGTTAAACTCGGAACGTAGGTACTCAGTGACTGTAGGACTGATCTGTCTGGGGTTTTTCCTAACGTTCTATCTCCTGCATTATGCCTCGAAGTTTAGGGTAAAGAGTAAAGAACAACGTGCTGGAGGGACTGTAAAACCCTTAGCTACAGACCACACGATACTTAACTGTTCCCTATTTGGTGTAATCTTTGCCAGTCAACGTGGCGACCTGAAATAAAAAAAGTTCTTTGAGATGCTAGAATGCATCTCTTGCGGAGAAGCGCGAGTACATGAGCCCTGGTCAGTCATAGCTTCTAAAATTTATTTCAGCCAATTTAGGTCAGTTTAGTGTCAAGATTCGATACATTTTATCGACTTTTGATCAATTCACCATCAGTTCTACTTGCAAATATAAATGGGCTGTCAAGTGTTGTGAAGTCTTGTGTCGTTAAATGCCGTAATGAAACTCTAGTGGAGTGAAGTCACCTCCAGGCTCCAGTTATCTTCTTGATTGTACTCTGTTCATTTTATCAAGGCAGTTTGGGCATGGTGAAATTCCTCTACAGCGTTGCCAATTCTATGGGCATTTATGAGATCACTCTCTGTGCAGGTAGTGGGCGGGGCTAAGGTAGGGCCGAACAAAATCTCAGAAATGCCCATAGAATTCGTATCGCTGTAGAGGAATTTGACCACCCCCAAACTGCCTCGATAAAATGGACAGAGTATAGCTAGTCAAATTTGACATCAACATATGCAAGCGGGCGCTGCTTTAAGGAAAAAATCCAATTTAGTAACAAATGAAATCCTAGTTGAGTCATGTTTATTCAGGGGTGGAGAATGGACCTTAGGGTTTCGTTAAGTTAACCCATCCTATGTTATGGGGAGCAGCTCCCCTAGGGGTACCTGATAGGTTACTTTGACCTTAGCTATGCTTTCCGGACGTTTTTCCTTCGGACCCACATTACTTTTGTCTACTTTCGTACTTCTATTGATGTTTAATGCTGTTCTTCCTTTTCTTTCCTGACTTCGTCTTAGTGTTTCCATTCACTTTGATCTTGAGTGGTACCAACTTCGTGCATGAGTCCACGTTTCTGTCGCCACACTGTATATCCCTTGTTTGTTCCACTGTTAGATCGCCCCCTCAGGGAGCATAGGGTGGGCCGTACGTAGGGTTGGGTTAGTTTAAGTTCGTCAATCCTAGGCTATGGGGCCAAGCAACTCCTGGAGACCCTTGTTGGTTACCTCAGCCATTAGCTAGGCCTTCGGGACGTCTGTCTTTCGTGCCCACTTTGCTTCCTTCCCTATTTCATACTCCTACTTGCTCAAGCTTTATTCTGTTCTTCCGCTTCTTTCCCGACTTGCTGTTCTCATGCGCATTGATGTTGTGTGGGAACACCTTCGTGCATGGGTTCCCCGTTTCTCTTGGCATACTCTATGTCCCTTGATCTTTCTTCTGTGATATCGTTCTGCTCGGAAACGGAGGCTAAACCTTCCTAACTATAACTAACTGACTGTTAGATCGCCTTGGTGGTGGAGACTTGAACTGTTCAATATAATACAGTAGCTAATAATGATAATATGTAGGTGTGATAGTAATAATAATTACTGCATTTATTTTTACTGCGAGATACGTTTATCCCTTTCCTGTGTGGCTAAAAAGTGCTTATGTAGAAATAGCAATCGAGAAGTGTACGTATGAGCACTTGCCGGCAAAGGATGTAAACGGGACCTGCTCCTACAGCAGATGTATCACGCTAGGTAATAATATTCTTTTCACTCGTTACTTTAGTTAGTGATGTATGCTAGTTATGATTAGTAGCTATCCAGCCTATCCATGATAAAACCCCGAGCACTGGGAATGGGTAATTTCCAGCTACTTGGAGACTGAAAGGCAACGTAAAAGTGATAAAATTACAAAAAAATTACCGAGAGTATCAAAAATTCACAAAAGGGGTCGTCTGACAGTGCACCGTAAACGTTGCGATCTCTTCGCATCGGCGTGGAAGAGCGAATTGTATTTGGGTGCTCGTGATTTCAGGTTCGCATCCTTGCCAGGGGATTTAATCTGTCGAAAGTTCACTACGAGGGGACTAACCTTACCAGCAACTGGGCCTATAGAGTGGTAGGATTCACAGTCGTGTGACTCGAGCCTACTCGTATGTAACGCCATAGCTCTGGTAGTCTGTGGTCGACTGCTTCATCTGGGTCCTGGTGTGCGTTTCTTTATTGTTTGTTTGTATTTGAGGTGCTTCCTTAGCAAATATCTGCACATTTTCTATCTTGCCTAAAAGCAAGTGAGACATGAATAGGCTTGGAATGTTGTAGCTCTACTAACCCTTGCATGATCATAATGCTTGTTAAGAGTCGTGCAATGTATATGTATTTTACCATACATATTTTCAACAGAATTGACCAAGAAGATCTGTATCTGCTACCCGCTGCTCAGCAGCGCAACATCCGACTTGGTGGACACAAAGCCAGAGTCCGAACTCTTCAGAAGCAACTGGACGATGCACTCAAAGTTCCTATTGTTGGCACCATGTTTTCCTTCTCTAACCCCACCACCAGGACGGCTCTGGCGTCTGGACTGGGTACCGACGCGTCTTCCATACCAGTCGAACTCATTGGTGTCAATCCCACAAAAAACCTCACCGGTGATACGGAAATGGATTATCTCGAGCGATACGCGAACGAAATGTACGGAGACGGATCGAGTACTGCCCGACCCATGTCACAGTCTTCCGCTCTACTCAAAAAACACAGAAAAGAAATGGCCAAGCTTACAAAGAAATTGTTGAAACCTGAAGAGTCTGTTAGGCAACTCAAGGAAAGGCGGAAAGATAAAATGAAGAGCATACACATCAAAAAACTTGAAAAGAAGAGGGAAAAACGGAAAAGGAAGAAAATGCAAAGAAAAATGAGCAAGTAGCCATGCCTCGTTGCTGTTGAATATATTTTCGAGAATGAAATATAGTTTCAGTTTCCTGTATCGGATCTTTTACTGCTACGGCTGTTTTTCGGTGCTCGCATTATTAATTTTCATACTCCTATTTATTGTCTAATTTCTATTATTCCTTAGTCCCATTCGTATGCTTGACGAGCACATGTGTACTGGCCCCCGCATTTTTATGTTTAGTGTATTGCACTCAGCTTTTCCTCTTTTCTACAGTCGAGTTCACAACAGTGTTTTCATGCCCGCCCGAACGTACTACGTGGCGTCTGACTGTTTTGTGTCCTTGCACGCACAACTGCTGATCTACCAAAAGATGTGCTAAATTGTCAGCTGACTAGCAAGTGTCACTACTAGTGTTTTGAATTTCTCTTCAAATTTTGAGTGCATTAGACTAAGAAAGTTTGCACTTTTATGCTGTGTAAAAGGGATATATTATCGGACTTGGATCCTGAAGACTACACATGTGGACTAACGTCTCTTTGGATTGGATCATCAAAACCTATCTAAGCCAAGCCCATTCAACGTGACTCGTTTAGAAGTGCAGACTGGAACTTGACTTCGTCACTGTGAATAGTGTTGCAGCTGTTGGAAACAACCCGATTATGTTAAACTTGTACTGAAATCTTCATTTTCCGGAGAAAGAGCTCTCTTGGAAGTCTCACGGGTAATCGTTCAAGAGATTAACGCCTGAACGTCGAATCGGCGAGCCAAAGCCAGGGTAGTTGTCTGAGGTTTCAGACAAGTCAAACCTCGTGGGCTTAATTCTGATGCCCAGTCAATATGCCTTAAAACACTTGTGGATCTGCCTGTAGCTTGGGTGGCAGAAAACAGAAAAGTTTCATAGCGAAACGAAAGCAAGCATACAAGCACACTGTGCTTTCAAAGTAGATGAAACAATTTTCTCATGTAATTCCCAGTTCAAGTCGTAACAGTCTATACTCCCGTGATGTAAAAAATCGTACGTACCCGGGACTAATCTAAAGCCCGCTTATGGTTGAAAGTTATGAATCTGTCACTTGAAACTCTAGTCGACTACGATTCATCAGCAGTTAATAATGTGCTTTAGCGACAAGTAATTTAAGGATTTCAGTGAGGTCCCTTTCAATATTACTGCCTATTTATGTACAAAGAAATATTAATATTCCTTAGTTTGTGATACGTTAACAATTTCGGGGCTAAATTGACGCGTGTGGATAAACCCTTAGATTTCAGGTAAGAAATTATAATAGGCTTTTATATGCTTCATGAATGTCACTTTACGAATTAAACAGAGCGTTCGAGGTACTGCTCAGCTGATGTTAATACTGCTATTTATTTTTTCTTTACATTAGCCTGTCAGTCATAGCAGGTGTGGGTGACTCCACCTTTTCTTTACAAACGCTGCCGAAAGAAACTAGAGGTAGTCGGTTAAGCTGTTCTCTATAATTCTTGGGTGTTGCGCTCCGGACTCTATCCAAAGGGAGCCACAGTCTTCCCGCACCCCCAACAAACTTTAGGGAGTATCACTGCCTTACTCGTTCGGATAAATGGATGAATGGACGTGTTGATATGAATGACTCGTGACATCACAAGTCATTATGGTTATTTGGAGTAACTTGCAGACTCGCGTCCCCAGTTGAAGATAATCCCTTGCTCCTCGGAGCAGCTAGAGCATGGTTCCCCGACTGCCCTATCCCTGCCACAATATGTTTGGGCATCACGCACCCAAGGGTCTCGAGTGCCTTCTCCGCAGGAGATGTAGCATCTGGCCGCAGTTCCTGCTGACAAGGTTAGTATTGTAAAGTTAGGTAGGTTCTCTATTTCCTTTTCTGTTCCGCGAGGTGGGCTGTCGATCGAGATAGCGCACCTACTC
>LQNS02004412.1:224997-236089 GCA_001587735.2 Parhyale hawaiensis | reverse complement strand
ATAACTACATGTAACACTGCCCTTACAGTAAAATAGCCGTTTCTCAAAGATCGATAGTAAGAGTGTGACAACCAATTGAAAAAAAATGCGCACGATTTGCCCCAATCGACCCTACATCATTTTTGGTGGGTGTTTAGGAGACATATTAAGTCTTGCAGCGTGTGATTGCCGAGCCACAGCCTTTCTACCGCAAGTGCGTCTTCTAGGGGCCACTTACTCTAGCTGTGCAAAATGTGCATGCCGCTGCATCTTGTATGATACTAGTACATGTACCATATAGCTAGGCCTATACAGTTGTAGTTCTCACAGTCACTTCATCATCTCCTGTAGACCTACCATAAGTTACATGCTGTTCACAATTTGAATCTGTTCTCTACAGACACCTCATGATGCAATGGATGTTAGCCTACATATCTCTTTGTCAGACATCATACTTGACTACCATATGTTGCTAGCTAGCTTTTAAACGGAGTTGGGGAGTGTAAGTGAAAGTCCACTTGGCAGCTGTGGCTTTGCTAATAGCTACTGTTTTTTTTTTTTTTGTACAGTAAAACCCCTCTAATTCGCACAGCACGGAGGGAAGGGGGTGACGAATTAGCAGGGATTTTGGATTTTCGGGGTACTTACAGATCCGAAAAAACCTGTATTCCGCACTAATGCAGATTATAGAGAGATTGTTCATACCTTCTGCACAGTACTTCACGCAGATTTTTTGCTCATCCTCCCCTTAAACCGAAAAATAAGAAGCGCCTTATACAGATTACAGAGGTATTTGTACGAACTCCATACTTTACCCTATTAATCCGAAAAATGCTCATTTGTTTGGGTTGCGCTTCAAACTATAATCAGACGTTCAAATTAGGGAGAGGTTTGGATTACTGAGGTGCGGATTAGAGGGGTTTTACTGTAGCTATTTACATTATTATAAACCCCTCTTCCCTTCATACACATCAGTTGACAGCCTCTCCCTAATAGTCCGTTGATATTATTTTCAACCAGGGTTGCTAATAAAGTTCATCTTCCTGGGCCCTTGGACCCCCAAAATTTCTAACTTGTTAAGAAAATAGGCAGGCTAATTTTCATCCACTCCCAACTTGTGGGTAAACAAGTTTTCACTCCTGGTAGCTACTACCTAAAAGTGTGCAGCTCCAACTCTGCAACTCTGGATTTAAGTGAAATTTACTACTGTGACGGGCAGTGGTGACAGAAGTGCTCTAGTGACCCATGTAGCAAAGCTTGCCTCAGTGGAAACCTATTGGTTAGACATGGCATCTGGTGAGCACAGTACAAACACTTTAGATGTCTAAAAGGCTCCCTCTTGCAGCATCTGCAGTACACTGCCATATCATCATAGTTTCGCAAGTAGGTTATCACTGAGCATTTTCAAGTAGCTACTGTTGTCAAGGTCACTCATCAGCTGATGTCTGGGGACTGATAGTATTAGTGTAGTGGAAGATTTATTGTTCAGTACCTATATGGGCATGGTGACTAACATGCTTTGCAAAATTTCAGTTTTCAAGAATCCCATTTTCTATGTTGTAATGTCCCCTCTGGGGGCATAGGATGGGCAGTAGGCCATAGGGCTAGGTTATTTAGGTTTGCCCATCCTATCTTATGGGGAGTAATGCCCCCCAGAGGGACTAATAAGTTACCGTATCATACTTAGCCTCAGCTAGGCTTTTGGGGGGGTCTGACTTTCATGCCTTCTTTGCTTCCTTTCAATTTCATGTTGCTACTTCTGACAACTCTTTCTTTTGTGCTTCATCTTCATTCCTGGACGTTTTCAAAACTTTCCATAGTCTACATGCTGATCCTCTGTGAAATCACCTTTGTGTATTTGTATTTGATCCAACTTTTTGCTGATAGCTATATGTAGCCTACCGTAGCTAGCTACTATTTGTCCCTTATATATTTCTTCCTGTGTTAGATTGCCATCGCAGTGTAAACAGAGGCCCAAACCTTTCAGTATAATAATCTGTTGTCTGTTGGTTGGTTTGTTGGTCTCCCCGTCGTCAGGAGTCATTGTCAACAAAATCAGCCGCTGCCAAGTCATTTCTAGTGACTCTCACCCCAGCAAAATTCCAGTTTCGGTCAGCCCCTTGTATATACTGATGAAAACCCTACCATTTTTGCCATCTGGGCCTCTTTGAAGTCTCATTTAGTGACCTTGGCTGAATTTCAGCTCTGGTTGGTTTATATTCCCAATGCCCTCAGGGGTATATTCTGGCGGGCCCTATCCCTGCCACAATATATTTGGGCCTCACAACTCCAAGGGTCCCTAGTGCCTTCTTCGCAGGGGGTGTTGCAGCTTGCCGCAGCTCCTGCTGACGAGGTTAGTTTTGTAAAGTTGGGTAGGCTCACAATACTTCTGTTTCGGGAGGTAGGCTGCTGATCGAGTTTGCCGACCTATGCTCACTGGAGTTCTACCTTCTTGTTTTTTGTTCCCTTCCCCTGCCTGGCATAGCTGAGTGAAAGCGTTCAGCCATGCCTGGGGGTTGGAGATGCACTAGCCTACTTGGGCCTTTTTCCTGTCAGTAGTGCACTGCATACCACTTAAAATCTGAGACATACCGGCAGAAAAGCGGGGACAAAAATCATTGATGTAAAAAACGAGACATAGGTAGCTACTTCGCGTCGTAGTAGTGCACGAGGCTGCGTTAAACCACAGAAATAGTTTGGCGCGATATAGACATTGTGTCCCTGATGCGCTAGGTAGTAAAATTTTGTAGTAGCTACTACATTATGTTCCCCATATCCTGTCACTATTAGATAGGAGGATTTATTTGTTCAATAAAGGCGCCATTACATTGCCTAATGCCAAATCTAAACATTGACAACGACTGAAGTAGGTACTACTTTGTCCCTCGAGGGGGTATAGAATGGCCATAGGGGTAGGTTATTTAGGTTTGCCCCTTGTATGTTTGAAGGGAGCAATGACCCAAAGGGGATCCTGTAGATTATCTTAGCTCTAGTTAGGTCTTCAGGACGTTTTTCCTTTGTGACCACTTTGCTTCCTTCCATTTTCATACACTGATTATGCCTGTAGGATATGTATTTACTCTTCTGTAACGATTTGCTTTACTCGTGCACATTGAGTCTGTAAGGAAATGCTCTAGTGCATGGATTCCTTTTGTAGCTACCTATCTTTTCATGCTGTACGTCTCTTCTTTTTCATCTTTTAAAATATCTAACTTGTGGTGGATTAGGCATGCTTAAGCTTACAGTAATAATATTAATAAGAACTCAATCACTGTTAACAACAGTAGATTCACTTATGAACCTACTGTAACTTAGATTAGCTATAGTTACACCATTGTTAAATTAAGGACTAGAAAAGTAATAGCAAGAATGTGTAGAAAGGAATCGGCTAGCTACTGTATTAATATTAGTTTATATTTCATTGCAGAAGAGTGAACTGCTAGCAGCAGCTGCTGGACGAGATGGCGTACGTCTGCGCTTCTCGTTCCAGTTGTGCGAGCAGACAGCCGTAGTGTGGGAGGCGGTGCTGTGCAAGCGCTGCCTCTACCTCAAGCCTGGGGACACACTTCCTGACGGGAGCAAGGACGCCTTCGTGGCCTTGCTCGAGTTCACGGAAGAGCACCTGCAGTGCCGCAACATTGTCGTCTGCTTCCCTAAGGAAGCGCGCAACCGAGGTGAGTGGCCGTCTCTTCTGTGCTTATAACAAATCTGATGTGCCGTACTTCATGTAGCTATTGATATGTTATAGGAAAGTTTTATTATGCTTGATTAGTTAGTAGATACGGTATGTTCAGCACCACGCGGTGGTGTGAGCTTAACCCTTAAATGCATAGCGTGCCGTAAACGGCATGTACCATAATAGTGCTTTTCCATCGAGATGTATTTTGAAAGGTATCTAAGTTTTTCAAAGGCTTTTATAGCTATTTCGCTTTCTTTAGTTCATTACTCTGTTTTCAATTTGCTAGTAGCTGACTATTTCTGTCAAGTTGCATTTAATATTTCATGTATTTTTAAGTTTTTCAAAAAATTTTGTATTGCAATTATAAATCCTAACATCTCTGCAGTTTAGATATTAAATGTAGCCATAGGAAAAACCGGTACTCTGCTAACTGCTGTTTCTTCACCCCTTTTTCTTGAAATCATTCTTCTACAATAGGACATTGAAATAAAGTGATAAAGATTGTTGATGATTTTTATCTTAATCTAGCTACATGTTTACAAAGCAGAAAATCCTTTAGATGTTGGGTAAAATTCTTAGAACTAGAAAAATATATAGCTATATACCTATATATAAAAGCAAATGAACAAAAAAAGTTTTTTGCCTGCCTGTCCGAAACATGAGACAGAAGCTTTGGTTTTGTTGCTTTGCATCGTGTTAACAGCAACACGATTACACTGAGCCTGCTTAATTAAAATTTCATTTTGCGCAACAAGATGAAGTTCCCGGAAGTCTCACGGGGACCCTATTGAGGGACAACACCAGAAATTGAAAGCTGCTGGCCGAAGTCGAGGCACCTCTGTAAACTTTCAAGCAAGACTAGCCGGGAAAACTTGACTTTGGTGCTCAATCAAAGATGCCCTTAGTCAGCCACACAAACCTCACCAAAATTCAGTCATTGTGCCGTATAAAAGTAACTTTTGAGTAAGTCACTTTTTGAGTTATGGTCTGACAAACATCTGTCAAACATACAAACCGGTCATCACTAAAATTTGGTTATTTGTGTTTTTGAACATTTCTCACAATTCCTGCAAATTTCATAAGATGCCTTCATAACTTTTTGCGTTGTATTGCGGACAAACCTAAAGTCAAATATGGAGACACAGATCATCTCGAAAGTTTTGTCATTTGCTCGTCGTTAACAGTCCTAATGATGAGCGTAAATTTCATGCAATTCGTCCAAAGCTTTTTCAGTTATGTTACGGAGAAAATAGAGACATACCAACTATTGAACGCAATTCACCAAAAGTTAATCATCTGTTCTTCCTAATGGAATGATCTCAAACTGTAATACTGCAAAACATTGGGCTTGTTGATAGATTATAGCAAATATTTCCACTAAATCGTAGCCTTCGAAATTGGTTTTTCTAGCGGAAAACACGGAAATTTCCAACGAATCTATTTTTGCAGTTTGGGCCCAAATACTTCTCTCAAGTAGGCTAATCAGAACAGGTACTGGTAGCATGGCCTAAGGAATTTGCACTATAACAACAGGGCGTTAAAACATTAAAGAAATTCTAAGAGGTTCACTCTAGAATGGGAACACTCGCTAAATTGACAAACATACGCTACCCTATCGGGGGAGAACCTGACATTATCACGAAGGAGAGCAATTTGGCCCCTACTATTCAACCAAACGATAATTAACCATGGAATACTTATCTGAAATAACGGAGACTCTCCGCAGGTCGGACCATTCCAAGTCCGGCCTATTTCACTATAGCCAAGCACGCGTCTACACTGCGAAGCTGTCTTGCTCAGTTCTGCCGAGGCGGTTCTGCCCAAGCCCCCACGCTCCGTTGTCTCGGTAACAAACGCGTTACGTACCGTCCCTGGCGTGGCTTTGTTTTACTTTTAAATCTATTTTTTTTGGCAATACGTCGAAAGTACAGGCTCGGTAGAAAAATTAGATTTAACAGATATCGAAATCAACTGGAAATTGTCAGGTACCCATGCGTATAAACAATAGTAAATATCTTGTCCCATCAAGTAACGATCTTCCTTTGTGTGCATGCAAGCTGGCGTCGCCTGGGTTTCCCTGCGTAGCGGGGTGTTGGGGTCGGTGGGCGACGTCTTGAGGGGTGGGAGTTTTCGTTGGACATGGTACCTAACTGTTGTGTACGAAATGATTTGCACCGTAGGAGTCATGGTGATAGAGACGATCATGACACTAACATGGCTAACAATACCTGTTAACCCTTTCGCTACGGAAATTTTGCTTTTTTTATGAGGTTCTAAAAGAAGCTCCTAGAAGACACAATCATTGTAGTCACTTTAGCTCTCCTACAGTTCAGTTGCTTCATAAAGAAAATACCTACTATCACTGACTTCAGACGGGTTGTTAATTATGTTGTCCAACTTTCCAGAGCAGGAAACAACGCACCGGTTTAAATAATGAAAATTTTGATGCGGGACGTGCACGTACCGTCAGCATCGAAAGGGTTAATTTCGTGAAGAAGGCAGGTATTAAAAAACTCAATAGAAAAACTGTCTGTCTTATTCTTTGTTTGAACTGTTTTGTATTGGATGAGAACCTCCGTTATATTATTACATAAACAACGCGCGCTAGCTAGCGCGACGCGTTTGCTAGGATCGTTCAAACGCCTAACCTAATCTAAGCTAACCCCATCTCACTATTGACTAAAATTGACGGTGCCCGAAATTTTAAAATGAAAAAAGAAAAAAAAATCAGGCCTTGCCTCCCTAATCTACCCGATATAGGCCTACTCAGAAAAAGCGGGAAAGTTGAAGAAAAACATTGATTTGGTTAGGCGTTTGAACGATCGATCGATCGTTTGCGCTGTGCGATCGCGCACAACATATTCATCTCAGATGAAAAAAGAAAAAAACATTTATTTTCTCATATGAGGGCCCAACAAATCAGGGCGCTGCATCCTGAGGTGGACATCTCGTTAAGTGTCTCAGACTATAGCTAAAAAACATTCTGTTTTGTGCCGCAGCGCTGCTGGTGCGAACCTTCATGTTCCTGGGCTTCGCTGTGCTGCACCCTGGTCACCCACTCACACCCAAGGGTGACTATCTCGCTTTACTCTACACGCTCGACGAGGAGGATGGTGATGATGATGACGATGAGGAGGATGAAGGCTTCGATGCGTTTGCCTAGACTGCCGAGGGAGCCGACCTGAGGGGCCGTGTTTGCTGTGACCGTGGGGGTTCTGCACTCGCAGATTGGGTTGGAATAGACTCGTTCGTTACCAAAAATTCCTTCGTGATTCCTGTCGCCAAACTTTACTGTGTTTGTGGCATCACAGCATCCTTGTGATGAGTGCTGCCAACAGATCGATTTTGGTTCCCATTATGTGAGGCATGTTGCAAGTTTTTAGAATTTTGGCTAATTGAAATGAAAACTTTATGGTCTTATATCCTCCTCTCAGCATACCGAGCCGGTTGCATCTCAGAGTAGTTGTGACGTGTTTTGAAGTTTTGGTACTTTAAAGCAGAGGCATCGGAAAGTTGAGCTGTTCTGGCAAACTATTCGTGATTTACTTGGAAATTTTTAAAAAAAATTTTGACGCCTCACGGCTAAATAACGTGATTAGTTTTGCGATCTTTCACCACTGATTTTTAACTTGAAATGAATCGCTTTTTAGTAAAGATTTTCATTTAGTTTGAGAAAGAAATTTCAACTTCAACTAAGAGAATACTCTCCCAGTTGATAAACCCTTTCCATTCGAAATAATCTATAGTGTTGAAATCAACTCGAGTCTCCTCAGCCTCCGCCCAAGTTTCATTTGATCATATTTGACTCTCGTGTGACGAGCTGTTTTAGTACTGGTCATGACCTCCACCTTCGGTTACAGTCACAACACTGAAGGCCCTATTGCAAAGGCGAACTTTTTTTGTGCGAGCTAAAACATTAACTATCCTTTAAACTTGCTGTTGAAGTGCAGCTTTGTTCCCCATTAAAGGGTTGCCTGTTCACTTGCATTACAGCTGATTGGCGTCCTGCTATTTGTTAAAAAAAAAAAAGGCAGCTGTGAAGCCTGAAAAGTTCGTTCAAATTATTCATATTATGTAGATCCGCCTTGCTGGAGAACTAGTTGCATTCGGTACATCAAAGCATTGCCTTGATGTTTGATGAGCAACATCGTCCGGATCGTATCCACTTTTCAACAAACTTTGTTCGCCTTTACTATTGAGCCTCATCACTTCCTCTCAGCGTCTGGCCCTTGGTGCAGAATGCAGTACACTGAACGTAGTTCGTCTGAACAGCCGTCGTTGGCACAGTGTCTTTGAAAGCTTGTAAAATCGTTTCCAAAATTCCACCTTCGGCGAAATGATCTATTTCGTCATTTGGACGTTCCTGTTCCTTGATTTAAGTTTGACAGAGTTTCCAAGAATATCTAGCGCCATCTAATCGGAACGTACGTACAGGACTCCACTAGGTACTGACGTGCTACTTCAAGTGTACTGCCGTTCTGATCCTGCAACGCGCGATCGGCCCCGTTAGCTGAGGCACGTATAGTCCTAAGAAGTTCGGCTATAGGATTTAAGCTCTCGATTGACTCCACACATTTGCTCTCTGCTCTTTTGTCTATTGCCTACATGTAGTTAGTAGCTCCTCTTTCCCTAGCATTCTCCCTTATTTCTCTTCCTGCGCTAATTTTAAGCTATTGCTTCTTTTTACGTACTTACGAGACCTGTGGTTAGTACCTATGGCACCTTGAGTTTCTTTCCTTAATTAGTGTGACTTGGTAAGGTTAATTAGGTATTCGACTCGTCTTCATTTATTGTACTTGAATGTTTCTCGGGATATGCTTTTGTTTTGTATCAAGCTAATACATATAATTAGGCGTCATTAGTGTATTTGATTGCTTTTAGTTCTGTAGATTTTCTGCAATTATATCCTTCGCCTTACACGAGTGTGGTTATTTTCCTGCTAAACTCTCCGTACAATAAGTGATGGAATCCCACTGTGTCAAACGTGCTACATAGCCATTACCGAAGCTCGCCATTGAGCAAGATCTGGAATATTTGCTTCATTTTATCCAATATATTGTCGCATTTCTTCTTTTGATGGCTATGTCTTGGCTGGTGCGGGTATTGGCAGCTTTAAACTATCTGTACACAGAGCTATTCTGTGATCTCGGATCTTTTCTTTCTTGTTTTTCTTTCTTCTTCGCTCGCTGGGCTGGTTGCGTGGGGGTTTGTCAACCTCGTGGAGTTCTCCGTTCACAGGTCGCCAGTCTGGTGTGATTTAATAACAATAATAATAATAAAGCAGTGGCTCATTTTGATTTATATCCATGTCACCGCTCTTGTACGGCAATAAGACAAGTTCTAGCGAGTCTCTTTGAGCGGTGCGTGTGGAACTGAATCTGTTGATGGATATATCGGAAGCTCGACCTCTACATTGTTTACATTTTTTCTTTAACAGGTGCTCTAAAGCACCAGACAGGGTAGCTTACGCGTATGCCCCATCAGGGGGCATAGAATGGGCCATAGGGTTAGGTTGGATAAGTTTGCCCATCCTATGTTATGGGGCGTGGCGACCCCAGGAGGTTCGTATAGGTTACCTTAGCCATTAGCAAGGCATTCGGGACGTCTGTCTTTCTTACCCACTTTACTTCCTTTTAATTTCATACTCCTACTTGCTCATGCTTTATTCTAATCTTCCTCTACTTCCCTGACTTGCTTTTCCCATGCGCGTTGATCCTGTGTAGGAACACCTTCGTGCATGGGTTCCCATATTCCTATTGTCATACTGTATGTCCCTTCTTCGTCTGTTGGATCGCCTTTGTTGTGGAGACGGAGGCTTAAACTACTTAATAATAAGCTTACTCGTATGTGCTGCAACCATTGCGGTCAAAAGATTCAGGACTAAGATTCATCTTTCACAGCTGAACTAAATGCCATATACGACGTTCTCGTCTACGCAGAAGTCCTGCTTCACTTTAATATTAAAATAGTTACGGGTTCAAAAAGCGATCTTAACCAGTCGAACAATGCAATCTTCCACATCCGTTAATAGCTTTGCTAGAGAGTCGAATTACAAACCGTAGTAAATTATTGCTTAGAGGAGTGTACTGCTGCAGTCGAGCCCAGATTGTGTAAGCTACTGCGTCATTGATTGAAGGCTCCTATGACAACTGCGCGCCGTGGCCGTAAAGTCACTACACCCCCGTAGACTATGAGCGACAGAACGGCTGACACTGCATTTTTCTTCATGGCTTGGAATAGAAAGTCTGACTTCGGGACGGGAAGTTAGGTTCAATAGAAAGGAAGGAGCCAGGAACCTCAACGATGCTCGCATAGATTTCATGTCTGCTCTTAATAACCAATTAGCTTTCAGTCACATACACGTATGGTTGATGTGCATTCAGCAGGTAGGAATTTTTCTCGCGAGTTGCAGGAGGTGTCAGTCTTGTACACTTGCGCATACGTGCATATATACTGTTGATTTTTCTGCACGATATTGCAGCATTACAACGGCGCTTTCGACCTGGTGTCGAAATTGAGGGCGCATTCAGTTTGACAACGAAAGAAGGAATTTGAAGCTTGACTATTACGAAACTTCAGTCGGGTGCCCGGCCTTCGATTCGTTTATTAAAGCTACAGGCGTTAACTCTCAATTTTCTGTGAGACTGCCAAGAACTGAAATTTACTGCGTAAAATAGTTTTTCAATCGATTCGACATAGTCAAGTTGTTGCTTTCTAACAAAGGGACGAAGCCAAAGTTCCTACCTACAGGTCCAGAGAAGTCAAGGCTACAGGGCTTGGCTTAGGCTAAATCGAATTTAACGGCCCTATCGAAGAAGTCCCAAGTCTTCGCGTCTTTACTTGTTCGATACTTCAGGCAGGTTCTGTAGCTTCCACTCGTTTAAATGAGTTACAAGCATTGGTCCATCATCGATAACCCCTAGACGGGAGGGGGGCGACGCCCCCTCCCCCAACCTCGGAGTTACAGAAACTGGATCCTTCTCCGTAAAGGGAGTATTAAGCCGTACGCAGATGCGTGACATTTTCGCTGATTTTGATGGGACTATATTGTGGATAGATCCAGCTTACCGCGACATGTTAAGTAACACTCAGCAGCTAGAGGAAGGTACATGCGGTTGCAATGTTTTAGGGTAAAATCATTACGAGTTGCATAGAAAAAATGGAACTTATTGACTGCATAAATTTTAGTGCTCGTTTTTCCTCACTTTTTGAATTCCCTATACTTGGTACTAAGTGATTGGCGTGTTTTATACGATCTTGAAGCTTATAAACAATATTTCAACAAGTACGTTTCTGCCAAGGGTCCCGAGTGCCTTCTCCGCAGGGGATGTAGCATCTGGCCGCAGTTCCTGCTGACGAGGTTAGTTTTGTAAAGTTAGGTAGGTTCTCTATTTCCTTTTCTGTTGCGCGAGGTGGGCTGTCGATCGAGATAGC
>LQNS02004412.1:165182-181898 GCA_001587735.2 Parhyale hawaiensis | reverse complement strand
TCTGATCTTGTCATAAATAGTATATATTCCGAGGCTGACCTGCGCGTATCTACGAAAGAGATTTCAACAGAAAGCATCGTTGGTGAGTAGCTAAATTCTTAATGACACAGAGGTTGGATTGCTGCTACGTGGCGTCTGTAGAATATATTTTCGGCTGTTCGTAAGTTTGTAGTACAATTTCTTCTTTTTTCAGAATAAAAGCAAGAATTTTATACATATCTCTACGTACGACAGCAGGACCATTGTCTTTATGCCCAATTCCGTTTTAATATTGAGGTAGCTGCACCTATTAATGTACGCGTTACGGTAACGTAACCACTTTCTCATTTTTGTATTGTGATAGTACATATGGGATTCTCGGGGTCTACATTCCTATGATCGGGGGATTCTTTCAGTAATACTTTATTTTCCGTGTTGTGAAAGCGAGAACCATTTTCTCAATAACGCTGCGAAAACGTAACCTTAACATACATATTTTACACTTTGTGTTAGTATATTGTATATTTGAAGTATTTAAAAGCGCGAATATCTGTTATTATTTTTTATTACTCTCTACTAATTTATAATGAAATTATATATGTACTTTACGTACCGCAAAACTTGGTTAGAAAATCGATTTGTTTTTATAACAATATGTACGTTTTTATCTGTTAGGTTCGTTTTTCTTTGTTAACCCTCTCGACACCCGGCTGTGTTCCTTCGCTACAATGGAAGGCTTTTTCCCCGTACAAATACAAGAGGGCAAATAACCCTAGTAGCAATATAACAAAACACGCAGGATAAGTTGACTGCGGGAGAAGGAGTATCCAGCGCTTGACGTTATCCATATGGTCGTAGCTAAACTTTTTTATGAAAATTTTTCCTACATCCAGTTTTTCCCCTTCATGTTTTCTTTCCTCCTTAGAAAATTTTGAAATGATCTTACGTTCTTTGTTCTCTACGTGCTGTCCCGAGGTATTTTCATCTCCGAGAATAGTTAAGTCATCTTTTCTCGACACACGACATGTTCCTCTTTTTTTCCCCTCTAGAAACAGCATGCACAGTGGTTGTTAGGATGTTAAACTACTCTGTAGTGTGACCGAATGGTATCGATGTATTTAAATTAAGTCAAGCACTTTTGTTTTACAGCATTTTTCGAAACTTGTCGAAACAAAATTAAGTGCCACTGCAAAAGATTTTTATTATACTGTCATATACCACACTATACTGGACTGCGCACTCAAACTTGCAAGTACATTTGATGACAAACTGATTAAACTTCGATAAAGTCTTTTTCAATCAGTGGAGCGACCTCAAACAAAAAGTAAACTGCTCCCAGTAATGCAAGAATATGTTGACGAGGAAGAAACAGAAATCCGGAGCTAAGCATTAACTGTGGACGACGATACTTGAATCATGGAATACTAATGGGACAGAAATCTGGTGAAAACGAAGTATATGTACAATTACTTTTAGTCAGTGTTCGGTTTATGCCTGTTTCTTTCCAATAAATAGATGAATTTTTCGCGTCTCTGAAAAGCGATTTATTACTTTTTGTTTCAGGTTGCTATAAAGACTAGAATAGATTTTCTCGATGTTTTATCAATTTGCCACTAGCCCAACTTGAGTGGAGTGGACTGTCAATTATCAAATACTTTTTATGTTACTGCATATAAATAATAATATGAAATATTAGTGCGAAACATATGTTCATGCAAGCAAACAGTGACAAAACTAAGAGTGTAGAACAACATATTTGGAGCAACTAAAGTAGAAGAACAACGAGGCTATAGATTTCTTGTCAATAATGTAAAACACGATTAGATTTTAAAATAAGTCGCGGCAAGTAAAGTAGTGGGAATAGGATGGCGAAAATGTTCCGCGTATGAAAGAATAGCTTCTATTTAATCACGATTTCATTTTCTCTTTCACGGGAGTTTCAGGGAAAAAAGAGAGCTGCTGTAACTAATAGGTCATGCAAGCGAATCTAACATATACGTAGGTATCTGATTAAGTTCCTCACGAGAATCGAAATGGAATAAATCGAATACTTGTGAAAATCTAGATGGTAAATGCAAGTGTACATGAAAAATATAGGCTTTTCATGAATATTTTTATAAAGTTAAGCACATCAAACTAAAAGTGAAAATATTCGACCTTAATATAGCAGAAAAATACGAGTGATGTAAAACTATATAAGTAGCTACCTAACAAACTTTGTACGAAAACAGAACAAGTTCTTTCTTCCATGTCGCTTAATTTAGCTGATCAGATGAGGTTCTTATCAATAGATAATCTGATTATTTACCCAGTTTCCGCTAAGGAAAACATCGACCTGCCTCGTAAAAGTTACGATGAGCTTTCGAAACCTCGTCGCTTGCAAATTAATTGAAATTGATGGAATTCTCTTGCATGTCCTTGTGCGCCGCGAGGCTCTCGCGGTCGTACGGAACGGACTTGCGTTTTTTGATAGTGATACTCGAACGTGTTTGCGGTATCATAATCGCCAAAAGAATGCTTACCATTTTAGTCCCTCAATGTACAGTGGACAGCGTATCACAACTTGTCTATGTAATGTTAGTAAAAGTCAGCAGCACGTTGTAATCGCCATATCTGGGTTACCGATGCTACGGTGGGAATCTCCCCACTCACAGCTTGTGTCGCAATCGTAACCCGAAAAACTGTAACGACAATTGCAACACGGGTTACGTAGACGGAGGCAACCGCTCAGCAACATCGATTACACTTAATAGGAAAAAACTACACACATCAGCAGTGAGTAAACACCGAAGCCCAGAGTCAGTAAATTGAATAAGTTTACTTACCTCAAGCTTTTTCTGTCAACGCATTACGATTAATAATACAAAAATTAATTTTTGTTTTACTTTCATCGCCCTTCGACAGATAGCTCTCCCACAACCTCATTTCCAGTCACGGTTGCTATATCTTGGGTTGCGGTGACCTAACCGGGTTAGTAATTACAGCACACCTCTGTAGACAGCGCGCAGCTAACTTCATTAACCATTTACCGAACGGGCAAATAACTTCTCGTAGGAATAGCATTATAGAAGAGACTGTATATGGTCACTGGCCCGGTAAAAGGTCGATACGAGGGCATGCTACCTCGAGGCCGAGGCTGTTTCCCCTCATGAATACAAGAGCACAGGGAACAGTTAGGTAACGATCTCGTCGGTTTTGCAGGCGTTTCATACCCGGAACGATGCTGGTGTAGAATTCGTTGCCAGGATCCGTGTTCAATCGTGTCGATCTGCAAGAGCTCAAATCGGCTGTAAATATGTTTTTCTATGTGGATTCTTTTTCTTAGCTGCGCCTTGGGAGTCTTGGGGTTGCTTCGTGCGTTGTTTGAGTTATTCCCATTCTTTGATGTCCTGGCAAAAACTCTTAATAATAGTAAAAATAAAAATTCTTGTAGGAAAACAACACAGTCTGTGTGCATGCATAAATGCATAGGGTTAATTTGTAGCCGTTTCACATAAAAAACCTTCCTTGAAAATCTATTTCTAAACATATTTTTTGTGTCAAAAAAGTACAATAAGGATAACGTTGGCTAGTTTTACTCCCTTAGTTGATAACGGGCTAGTTATGGCATACTAATTATAGCGTTATTATCGCGTCAGAAGTTCTACCTGATATACAATTTACTTCCGACCGATTGTCCGGAACCTCTGTTCTGAGTAAGTGTGTGGAGCGCAAGAGCTTGTCGTGTGAACCGGCCTTTAGTTTACGCCTTGCTTTCTGCAACGAGCGTATCAAGAAGTAATCACAAATTGCCAAAATTTAATTTCTTGTCAAAAATAATATAACAATAATTGTATAATAATAGAAATAATTAAGCTGGAAACATTTTTAAATGATAATTTCTTCGGCAGATATTCGGAGCTATCAACGCTAAACCTCTTCATTTTCATCGGCTAAAAATAATCAGTTCCCTCCTCTTTGCACCATCAGTTTAATCAACTCGGAATCATCGGTCACCGAATGATTTCTGCTTTCGTTCAACTTACTAAAAAAAGCTGGTGTTTCAAAATGCTTCACTCATGCGCATTGCTGCTTCCATTAAACATGCATTAAACGTAATGACGACGGAGGTGCATTTTTGCATTTGTCGCTAAGGTGATTACCGTTGCACGGCATTTCTGTACGCAGTGACGTTCGTCCCTGCGTATACATATAGCCAAAGATTTTACCATTTTCTATTTGAACTGAGAAAATGCAGTGAAAGTATGTTTGTGGTGCTATTATTCTATATGGGGCGTAACCAAAGATAATATTTGACGTTGCCGGTATAGATTTTATCTGCCTAAAATTCAAGTATAGTATTTGCCTCTAAGAGCCTATACACACGCTAGTGAAAAGAACAAGTTTGGTCATTTCCGCGGCCAAATGCTTTGATGTGTCCATTTAAATAGCACACACGTGCAAAGAATTTTGAGTTATAGTTCTCTCCAAGTTTGAAGAGATGTTCAAATTTAACTAATGGCACTTGCTGAGCAAACTGACCGCTGAAATTTTGATGTCTTTTTATGGAAACTGAAACCGGTATTTACGAGGGCTCTGCAAACCGTTCGGACGAGTAGCTGAAGAAACTCGTTCTTTTGACTAGCGTGTGTACCAGCTCTTAGTTAGGTATATGTTTGGCCCTTACGAGTATTATAGCTGTACCGTTCCTATTTTAGCCTGTTTTTAACTAATCTAAGCTATTCCAACTTGACACTCTGTGGTAGGCCGTAGACTATACCGGGACCTATTAGAGAATATCGGCCGTTCCGTTGTCAGCTAATATGATACACTTTAAAAAAGTACGTTAAATAGGAACATGCTTGCTTATACTGTAGACCGCAAACAGCACAGCACCTATATTAGGCAGTTACATGGCAACAATGAGGTACTACAGAAGACTTATTGCGCATCTTAGATCAGGAAGACTATGAGCTCCTCTCAATATACGTAGTAATAATTTTACTTTAGAACGGTGGCAGTTCTGAAAACCGATTATGAATTGCACGCAGCGTTTCACTTTTGTTCGTACGAGTAACTTTCCTAATTGTGCAGCCAACTGTTTGCTCTGCAGCCGTTTGTAGCCCGCGCCGCAATAAAACGATAACATAAATTTCCTAGAAAAATCCTATTTTCTTCGCGCTGACTCTGAAAAATACCGTACACTTCTCCTTCGTTGACGTTTTAATTATTTCACGCACCGTGGGTTCAGCGGTGACGAAGCTTTGATGTGGGAAGAAAGTGCGAAAAACAGCTTTGCTAGAAGGTTCTTCCGACGTCCTTCTAGTAATTTGAGCAAAGCAAAGTATGACTAGACTCACTACTGAAGTTTCCTAGCTTCGTACAGCCTAATTTTCGTTTACGTGGTCATCAAAGCATGGCAGGCAATTCATGAACATGTAAATATGAATATTTATATTAATGAATACGAGAAATTTAGGAGCAGCCTCTCTTTTAGGCATGATTGGTTAAAAATAATGCCATAGCGGATGAATGCACACTGCAAAGTATGGTATAGTGCTGATTGTCATATAACTAAGAACGTTTGATTAAATGCGTAAATTTACAACACTTCGGGAGTAAACTCTTGAGCCAAGTGTACGCTAACAGCTAACGCAAAACTTACATACACTGTAGCAGTAGACCTTGCGCGCTGCGCTGTTGTCCTGAGGGTCCCGGAAACGCAGGCCAGGTGAGCGGTCTTTGCCAAGGCGCTCAGCTCGCTGAATAAGCAAACTTGCTTAGTGTGCATAGCTATCGTAGGGGTACTTACCTTGAGTAAAGGGGTGGCGGGTCGTTCAACCTTACACTAAATGCGCGATAGTTCTCAGCGACACGTGGTCGGCTGCAGTTGAACATACTCCTCTGGGGCCAGTTAGCCTATATTTGCAGCTCGAACCAGTACGTGCAGGTTTCTCAGTGGAGGGCGCAAGCAAAGTTGACTTTACCTTCTTATCACACAATTCCGCATCCGATTACATTGCCACACACAAGGCTTCGACTCGCACATTGCTAAGTCACTAAGACGAATTTCTATAATATGCGTAGTTTCTTGCAGTTTGTACGCCATGGCAAGCGGCAATGGTCAAGCATCGAGTACACCTCCAACTTCTGAGTTAGTTTAGCTGAGGGTGACGTTCAAACGCCGTAAGTTGAAGTCACGGTAACGTGACCTCCAGAGTGGGAAGTTGAGTGGCTGGACAACTTTTCCATTAGTGTGCACCCGTCCTTATAGAAATATAGATCTTTATATATACGGAACATTTTTGCATTGCGGCATATCTCTAAGGGAAGCATAAGGTGGGTCATAGGGTTAAGTTAGTTAGGTTCGCCATACCATGTCTTACGGAGCAGCACCCAAAGAGGTACTAAAGGTAATCTTAGCCATGTAAGTAGGCTTTCGGGATGTCTATTTTTTGTGTCCACTCTGTTTCTCTCCCTTTCCACGCTCCTGCTGATGATACTTTGTTCTGCTCTTCCTATTCTTTCCCCTACTTGCTGTTTCTGTGCGTGCTAACCCTACTTGGAAACACCCTCGTATGTGTGTTCCTCATTTCATTTGACGTAGTATATATCCCTTATTTCTTCCTATGTTAGATCGCCTTTTGTTGTGGAAACGGAGGCTCAAACTATTCAATATCATACTGCAGCAATCACTTGTGCCTGCTTGATCAACTTTTTGCCTGGGATTATTTTCTTCTTCTTTTCTTTCTCAAAAGTCTTCTGATCACGAGTCTGACTTCTTAATGACAATAGCTCATGGAGGGCAGGAGCGTAAGTCCCGGCTGCTTGGTGGGAATGGGCTTGTTGGTCCGTCTACTGCCAGCTATTTAATGTAATCTAATACTTGGGAACGCCCTTGAGCATAGGTACGACGTTCATATCCGCACTAGTGGACCCGAGTGTGAAAAAATTCACGCAATAATTCACATTTTCTTTTTGTTATCAATGTAAGCCGTTACGGAATCTTCTCTGACCTACTTCATTTTCTTCATTGATCCTTAGTCGTGCTTTCAACCTTCTAGGCCTTTTTTTCTCTGGCTTGCCTTTTCCTCAGTTTCCCGCTGACGCTTTTCAGCAGCTCTTATAACTTCTGTAGCCTTTTCGCTTCAAGTCTTTCTTGACTGTTTGGCATAGACGATTCATCTCTTTCCATGCAATCGTGGCACGTCTTCGATCTTGAGACTAAAGTAGTCTCGTACTACTTATACGTTCTTGATAAGGCGTGCGTCTTCAACAGCGATAGGCAGAAATAAATCTTGAGTAAAACACTGCACTAAACTTGAATGTCACTCCAGCCAGCTTGTATGCTTGTCAGCGCTCTAATATGATGAGCACCCGTAACTAAATGCGGTAGAATATACGCTTATTATTTACATTATCAGTAATAAAGAATGACTAAAACCCTTCGTGGCGTAAGACCATCACCAGCCGAGTTACAAATTCAAAGCCGTCATTTTTAATGGCAAGCTTACTCTACAGTTTTGGCATTTTTCACATCTCGGTCAACCCACCAGACTGCCTGAAGAACTCCTGTTGCCTCTTCTTGGGGTGGACAGACAAACAAAGATAAAACAAACAAGCACACATTTTCAACGAAAATATTATCACCACTCTTCGCTTCGCTTCCGGGTGATAAATCTACAAGTTACAAACTTATTCTAACCTCGGTGCGCTATTGCCTGAGTTACACTTACGTTCATACGCACAATGTAAAGCGCGGATGTAGAACTCGCACGTCGATTCGTTACAGATTTAAACTCAGTAACGAGGATGCCGTTAGCATGAACAACGCGCGAGCTGTACATCCTCGCATCAAGTTGTGAGTCTGCACGCAACTGTGGCACAGGCACAATGATGCCCTATTTCACTTTACTGAAGGTAGATGGGGTAGTTAGTTGCTAATAAGTGACATGCTTAAATATTCAGTACCTACCTATAGCAGTCCCTAAAAGAGTTCATGGCCGCCCGAGGAAGCTAAAGCCACGAACCAGCGGTTAGGGCAGTCTCAAATTCTGCTAGGGACTGTTCTCTCGTTGACATAAATAATGGTGGTATTGTTTTTATTATTGTTTTATGAGTGACACAATTCACGGCTATGCATCTTTTAGTGTAATTTTACTCGTGGAATATTTTCAATTACGAGAATAAATGCAGAAATGTGTTCGTAATTTCAGTGCGTAATTGGTTTTCTTTTCTGCATAAAAATGAAGTATTATAACAGCAGTTGTGTTTCTGATAAAACATGAGCGACGAAATTCACTTTAAATTCAAATGCACAAATAGCTCTTCTTTGTGTTTCCAATAGTTAATTTTACTACTAGAGGCTCTTATAACTGAAAATACAATGCATTTTCAATTCGGCACACATCTGAGTTTGTTCGCAAAGCTACCAATATTTCGCTTCAACGATGTTAGTTCGCATAACAGAAGATGGAATTCGATGATTAATTCGGTCCGCAAATTCAGTGCAGCGTGAGTGCTTAACTGAAACATTTTATCGGCTTACGATACAGCTCGCTGAAACTCTTTTGGTGAAGTCCCTATACTAGTCCATCGTATTGGTGTTGTAACTCTGGACTGCTGTCCATTTGGGAATACTGTATTTCTTATTATTTTCGCCTGCTGTTCATTTGGAAATATCGTAGGTGTTGTAATTCACGATAGATATTAATTTTGGCCGTTAAAGCCTTTTACTGTTGCTATCCCTTCGTGCCAAGCATGTGAATTTTATTTTATTTTATGCCGCTAACTACAATTCTAGATGTCATCGTACACCATTATGCATATTTTAAATATTGTATTTACTTTACACCATTGTACTGGACCCAACGTACGTCTGGACTTCCCAGCCCACGGCCCACCTCTGTGGACTGAGTAAGGCGTACGAAATAATGCAGTAAACTGCTTGGCTGCCCTCGCCTGCTTTTCCAACATAGTCAAGGAAGGTAATTATAGCAGCGCACATCCTCTCTTACAGGACAGCGGTCACACCGCTACTAAGGAGCTTTAACAGGGAGTCCTGCCTCTTTAGGTTTACCCATCCAGCGTCCCAACCATTCCTGTGTGGTTGTGACGCGTTCATGAAAATGAGTGCCTCTGGCACTCGCCGGCTGTGACGAAAGAACGAACACACAATAATCGCATTGGTGGAAGTGACGCGGGAGCAACGAACAAACTGATGTACATATATGCGATTGGTGCATACGGCGACTGACAGCAGTCACACCGGAAACTTGAGCTTCACGGACGAGGCTCCTGACTCCCTCGTTTCTCTTAAACCTCTTTGACCGCTCCTGACCCGAAGGTTTAAAGCCACAGCCAGGGTTGTCAGAGGGATTTTTAAGAAAACCCACATTCCTTGGGAGAAACCCAAGCTTTGACAACTCGGAGTACCGAGTACACGTACACAGAAGCACCGTAAGCTCTACATCCCTGCGAATTCTCCATGAGCTATAATGACATAATGTGCATCATTGTACACCTTTACCATTTTGTGCATCAATAAATATCTTCTGAAGGTCATGACTTTTTCTTGTGCCCCCTCCCCTAATAATGTCATTGGTGCTCATCTTGGACGTTTGATAAGAAAAAAGAAAAAATGTAAACGTTGTCTTCTCAGAGAAATCAACGCTACTTACATCACGCCTGAAGCAAGAAACTTACTTTGATAAACTGCCAGAATTTCCATTAGCAAATGCTACTGACGTTCGTTGCAAAATAAACAATCTTTTCGAATGATGAAGCATTTGCATTTTCATACTAAATGACCTGCTTACCTTCCTACGCTCATTAATTCTTAATGTGCTCTAGGCAGTCATGTCTTGTATAAATAAATAAGTAGACAAAGAATAATGTTGCGGACATTCTGCTATTTTGTTTGATGAAGTCGATGTAGCATTAGTTCAAACTGTCATTTTGTATTGAAATGTTACCTATATTGCTGTGTTGAAGTGTGGTTTGAGGTAGTCTTATAATTTCTAAAGTATATTCTGTTCGTGAAGCTGTCGTTTTCTTCGGCGATTCATCATTCCGTTATGCATGAAGCTTTCTGGTATTTTTATGAAATTGTCATATTTGTTCCATGAATCTGCCAGTTTGCTTCGTGATTCTCTTAATTTGGTTTATGAAGCCCTAATTTTCCTTCATAAATCGGCTGTTTTATTTTATGAAGCGGGAGTTTTGTGTTTATGATGCTACTATTTAAAAAAATCCCCATTCTGTCTTTTGAAACAGTAGGTTTGTTTGGTGCTCATACTGCTGTTTTTATTCTGAAACTGCTAGCTTCGTTTACATTCTTTTGTTTTATAGCTCGACAAGCTACCCGAAATTTGGGTCTTGAATGAAACACAGTCTCTATCATGGCTGAACAATGTAACACGCAGTTGTCTTTCTGCGTAAAATTACGTAAGTTAGACATGGTCTCTATAACCCTGTTGGCGCTCATTGAAAGTTTCACTTGGACTGTGTCCGAATCCGAAGCAAAGCTGCGCAGTGCGCCTTCGCTAAAGATTGCACTCGCTCATTTTTAAAGCGCAGAATGAACAAAAAGTTTCATGAAACATATCGCTGTGGATCAAAGGTTTGTTCTATTAACTTCAAACTCGCATTGACGGGGCAACAGAAGTTGACCTGAATCCCACCCAGACGGCAAGCCACTAGTGAGGCCAGATCTAACTCACCGTTCCTAGTTTCATTGCTTTATTTTTACTCTTAAGAGGGTGCTGCCCCCCCCCTCCCTTATATACAGAGTCCTTATCTGTTAATTATGATTTTCTTTTTTTATACGTGCAAGCATCTCGTTATTTTCATAAGGTACCTTCCTATATTTGGGAAATAATAATATTTTACAGGTGGAAGTAACCTTAAATAATTTCCTGCTTGCCGGGAGTTACGGTTATCAATGACAACACGAAAGCTGTAGACCTTACCAACTTGGAGCATAGGAAAGTTTTTTGCCCAAGTCCATTACAAGCGCTTAATGCAACAGTTCGAGACCCAAGCCATTGGGGGAGATTCTTCCCGTTGAATCCGCGCATGGCTCAGTGGCCAACAGCAGGGAGTGCAACTCTGAAGAAGGACAAGCGATTTGATTCCATAACATCTGGAGTACAACGGCATAAGGGAGCGTACATACTTGATCTACTCTTCTTCTTCAGTTATACAGCTATAACCATTCTTATTCTTCATTAAAAATTTATATCATCACTTAAATCTATATTGCTATATCCCTAGTAAAGTTAGTGGACTTTCGGATGATACCAAGCTCTACCACTGGGCTCTGTTAGCAGCAATAGAGTGGAGCTGCAGAGAGACACTGACTGCTTCATATGAAGTGGACGGTATAGTGACAAATGAGCTTCAATGTCGGTAAACATTCGGTGATGCATATCGGACCCAATCAGATCATCGTGCCACTGAAAATGTACGGCTTTGAATTTAAATCTATTTATCTGTAGCGTCATCTAAGAAATAATTCTATAAAGCAACCTCAAACGCAAGAGATGCGACTACAGGTGTGTAAAAAAGAAAAGAAAATTCAGGGTTTGATACTAGTAATTTGAAGTACTAATCCAAGAACATATTCCTTCGATCATCCTAGCGCTATTCCACTTTCACTTAGACTTTACTGTTCAATTCTGGTCCCAGTATCTTTTTTAGAGATACTGAGAAAATAGAAAGAATCCAACTAGATACAATAAATTAATACAATACGCTTAGAACGGAAATAATAGCTTTATCGCAGAATTGACCACATCTCGACTCTTTAGCTGTAAATTTCAGTGAAAACCTTACAGAAAGTTAAACTTATGATGCTTCTAGTGTCTGTACATTTTTAAACGACTAATCGTGCTGGTTGTAAAATTTTTTTAATCAATTCTACTAATTTCACTGAGCGATGGTCATAGCTTTTTGACAAAAAAAAAAAACATTCACAGTTTCATATCACCAAAGGAGCAAAAATGTGCAACACAAATGAGAAAAATATGTATTAAACAAGAAATCATTAATCAAAAGTTTAGAATGACTGAAAAAAGTCTTATTTTTGCCAACATGACCCCCATGACGTTTAATAACTTCCATAATCCTTGAATCCATGCAGGCAGTTATTTTCTTTATTGCAGAAGGTGGAACTGCCCTTGCTGCTGCAGCAACAGCATCCCACAAGACAGATTTGAGTTGTACTGCCTTCCATCTGCGTAAATTTCCATTTTCAGAAGGGCCCAGAAGTTTTCAGTTGGGTTTAGATCAGGTGAGCACGGTGGCCAAACCATCAGTTTCTCTCCAAGGAACCCCAAAGAGTCAAGAAATGCTGTGGTTGTACGGGCAGAGAGAAAAGGCGCATTATCATGCATGGGAATCAAGTTTCGAAGCAACGAAAGGGGTATGTCATCCAGCCATGGAACTAAGGCGTCCTTTAACATGTCACAATATAATGCAGATGTAATATTCACGCCATCAGGTACTCTAACGGGACCTGCAAGTTGATCTCCTATGATACCTGCCTATTCTATCAGTAACAGTCCTTGAATGCCCAGCATCTGATCGTTTTTTCCGTGGTGAAGGATCCTTCAAGAATCTTGTCACAGTGTCAATATATGGCGTCCTATTTTCGGGTAATAACATCAGGAGAAGTGCCTTTAGCAGTTCTTTATTATTATTATTATTAAATCAACCAGACTGGCGATGTGGGAACGTAGAAACTCCATGAGGTTAACAAGCCCCCACGCAACCAGCCCAGCAGGTGAAGAAAACAAAATAATGAAAAAAAAGAAGATCCGAGGTCACAGAATAGCTCTGTGTACAGATCGTTTAAAGCTGCCAATGCCCTCCTTATTAGTTAGAGCTTTTCCACGTCCCATTTTAGCAGAATATACAAGAAGCTATTGATGTCGTTCACCTCAAAAAGAAAAAATGAAAAAAGTTGTCTATCAGGAGACACAGCAAAATGTAAATAAACTCGATAGTGTTGCCATAAGATATCACGATTTCCCTGTAAGTTTCATGAAAATTTGTACGCTTAAAAATGAGATATGGTCAATTTTGTGCTAAAGCTATTATTTCCGATCTAAGTGTAACTGAGCAACAAGCACGAGCTGGGAGTCGTCTCTCTCCGCATGGAATACAGAAAGCTCAGGAGAGAACTCGTAGATACGTCCAAGTCCTTGACTACTTTCAATGACCTCTTGGATATGGTGCGTGTCAGTGGATACGAGCATGGTTGGCTCTGAATTGATGAACAAAAGAGTCATCAACATCGAATAACTAAACTGGTTCGGCTGCTTTTCTCGTACCCCATAGTGAATATATGGATGAAGCCTTCTTCAAAAGTAGTCCAAGCACGTTCCAGGTTCACCTGGACCAAGCTGGGAGCAGCCCCCTTCGCAGCTTCGGGTCCGCTCTCCGTAGCTCGTCAATCATCTTCTATTTTTTAATCATTCCAGTTGCTGTTTTATTTCACTCTCTTCTTCAATGCATTTAACGTAGCGCCAATATCACAACTGATAAGCTGCAACTGATTTACTTCTGGCGTTCTTGAATTTTTCTGTGCATTGTTTGTTATGGCAGAAGCTCGAAGGCAGCCAGAGCCTCGGCCTTTGCCCCTCTCGGTGAATTGGCCTCCTGATCCGCCTCTTGTCCGTTATGTAATTTATCTAATTTACTACAGTTCATATAATGACAAACCTTATCATCGCTACATTACGTAACTGCAGTTTCTCTTTAGAATGTCAACGAAAAGCCAACCTAGATTTTTCCCTGTGCACTTGGCTTCAAAGGGAATCTATCATCGTAATCAGTACACGCATTAAAGGCTAGAAAAATGCCTACGTTTCCAGAGTAGCATTGGGAAGATAATGGTAATTGAATTCCGTGATTTTCTATCGGTTTTTTCGCTGGTAGGAGAACAGAGAGAGCGTAGAGATTGGGTCTCGATTCTAAACTTCAGCTCCAGAAGCTTGTTGTCTGCTATGATGTTCTTGTTAGGGAGATCGATGGCTTCTTGCAATCATCCCTATTATTTAGAAGCATGAAAAAAGATAGTCTCGGTCAGCTTAGAAACATCTTATCTAAAGAGTTTCAAAGTATAGAATTGCGTAGTGTGTTCATTTCAGGCGTTCAGAGAAGCATTTACAATCACTGTAAATCTGTATGATAGTTTTATGCAGCAAACACGTTTAAAAAGCTTTTGAACTGTTCATGGCTGTAAATTAATGTATTGCTAGTAAGTATATTTTAGAAATTATGTAACTTCTTCCAAAGTGAAAATTTAATTTCGTAACATTAAGGAGGCATCCTTTTTTAAAAAAATTCACGGATTTTAATCAAAATTCTGTTTCTTATAACTTTAGGCTCGTTCACTTCATTTAGAGGTATGAAGATTTACCACCCGAAGAAAAAGCAGTTCTGTTTCCAGTAGTGCTATATTGTTACAAAAAACAATCTTCTAATGGAAACCAGACCATCTTAATTAACCAGCAACTTGTAGGCTGCATGGCTAAAAAACTACGGAATTTGCTCGACATATTCAACTATCTTTTAGAACGTTCAATTTGACCCAAGAAGTTGGTTCACAGAATCAACTGGCATCTAGGTATTTAAAAAAGAATCAATCCATTTGCGTCGAATATTTACCTGTTACAGCTCATGGATTGTGCCATTGTTTTATGCTAACAAATATATGCCTAGTTCTCATAATATGAATGGGTTACCCTCTCGAAAAGGTAACATAAAGTAAACTCGCATATATAGAATCCTATCTACAAAATGTTAAAAGATTTTCAGTTCATGGTCCATTTTCTACCACCTCCTGCTAAATGGCAAATCGGATGTTTTTCATAGTAGTACTAGTACTATAGCACAGATAAAGCACTACAGTAATAGTACATTGCAACAATTTATCTAAGAAAAACGTAAACAAAAAATAAGATACTATATTGTTGCATTGCCTCTCCCGCACGAATTGTATTTCTCTACGGAACTCGTAAAGCGCATAACAGCGATTTTCTTCGCAGAAAAAAAACATATATATATATATATATCTGTGGATACTGTTGTCTATTCGTATAAAAGCGAATTCGCCTATGCCGAACTGAGACATGATGAGAACCAGCCTGGAAACAATAAATAAACAATAAATGAGAACCAGCCTAAGTTAGAGGTGGTGCTGATGGGTGACCTACGAGTGTAACCTTTTAATTCCTACTACAACTTTTTGATTAGCACCGGCTCCTAATTGGTCAGCCATCGTCACCGAGACAACTTGGGGTGTCATTAGCATTTGTTTTTTGTTTCATATATTAACAACTTCCCGTTGCTAAGAAGAGTATATTACCTAGTGTGATACTACAAGCGACAAGTTACTGGATTTTCCAACCACCATATTATTAAAAAATTATTAGGAATTAGAAGTCTTTAAATATTGTTTATGAATTGTTTTAAATAAGGATTTTTGATTCCTAAGTGTCGGTAATTTATAAAAAAAGATATCTCACTGTCCAAATAATGGAAAAGCAGCTTCTGTTAAATGCCTAATAAATAAGTGCATACATGTCTAAATATAATCGGAATCTCTAACAAGTGAAATATATTATTCCTCCATGTTTGTTACTCATTCCTATGGAATTACCTAGATTGCAATTTTTTCTAACATTGGAATCAGCACACAACAGTTATCAATCCATATCCTCTACGCTAACCAGTTTACCATACTGCATATTACTGCATGCAGCAAATTCCACCTTGTATACAAGCTACTGCCAATCAAACTAAACACGGTCAGTTACGACACAGTTCATATGCATTTGCCACGCCTGCAGGTTCGCTGTCTGCGTGCTGGCGTTTGTTCGACATGATGAAATTGCGCGCTCTGAATGGCAGCTGTTACGGCGCTGATGCCTTCGCTTGGTGATAGTTATATGTAGGTGGAAAAGACATGCTAGCAAGTGTGCAGTGCGCTTAAATTAAGCTATGTGTATTTGATCAGGGTTGTGATTCCGTGTGGATGTGGTTCCGAGTCCAGCCCGCTGCACACGAGGTTCTTAACGGCGAAATGCTTCTCTCTACTAATCCGATTCGGTATCCCCAGAACGGCTTCTGTTTGGCTAATACTGCATTACTCATAATACCAGTTGCTGCTACAGTGTTTCTACTGTAGCAAGGGCCACTCATGCACTTAAATTTTAAAATTTTCTTTTAACTCCGTGTGAATTTAAACTTGCAGTGACTCGTATTATAAAGCACATTGAGCTGTAGTTGCAGTCACAGAAACCTTCGTTCCAAGGACAAGGAACGTTCTGTCGTTCAGTAAACCAAATCCACTAGTTAAGATCTTCGGTGGTACCGAGTCAGCATCACCACGTCCAGTGACGCAAGAGGGACGTGACATTGCCGCGCGTAAACTTTATTTTTGGATAGACTGTAATGCAATTTCCAGTATTTGTGACGTTGTTGTTCCAAATATATATGAATTTACGGCACGATAACCTAACTGTGCTACCGGACTTGCGAGGTAGAACAACTTCGTCAAGAAGTGGATTACAAATTGTTGATCCAAGGGAAATCTAACTTTTGTGGTGAAAGGGATACCAACGGTGCCGCAATTGTTCTTAAAGGGATACCAACGGGGCCGCAATTGTTCTTAAAGGGATACCAACGGGGCCGCAATTGTTCTTAAAGGGATACCAACGGGGCCGCAATTGTTCTTAAAGGGATACCAAC
>LQNS02004412.1:144262-158152 GCA_001587735.2 Parhyale hawaiensis | reverse complement strand
ACTTGTCAGCTTTCGTAAAACCAATCGGGAATAAAATTTAGAAATTGCACATATCACTGTATTAAAATCTTTGACGACGTTTCGGCTATCGACAGCAGCCATCTTCAGGTATTGAAAATCCTACCATCTGTAAAAGTCAAGACAAAAATTTAATTCTAGCGAAAGTCTTGCAGGTAAAATAAATTATGAAAAAGTTGCTATTGCACAACAAGGTACTAATCACAAGCTAGTTTTATCACAGAGAAAAACATAGTATCACAATTTTTGTATTTGTAACAATCACAGGAATTGCAGCAGCAGCAACAACCTACACTTAGCAAAGTTGCATGACAAATGACCTTTACGACAGCGATTTTGGCGGCACTATGCTAAACTAAAGCTGTTGTCAAACTCTCGACTTTCTTCCTGTCCTTTTCCTATAGAACGTGACAGGCAGAATATCAATATACTTATTAATAAATAACTAAATTAAGACACGGCGTGAAGTATTACCTATGTAATGGATAACAATGTACTCATAACCTGGAAATTAAATTATATAGTTCAGGGTTCCAACGAAACAGCGTCACTAAAGTAAAAAACAAGTGAAGGTGAGGACTTTGCCCTTGTTAAAATACTTTTCCTGGGAGAAAGTTTACGCTAAGACTGGAAAGTGTGTCACAACAATTACTTTCAGAACAGCTGAGTCCGGAAACTTTACGTCCTCGATACGATCTCGACAAATAATTTTGCTTGCATTATGTTTTCGGTAAACTTTCGAGGCTGTAGCTGAAATTTAGTGTCATGCTGTGCTTGCAATAATTAACCGTTGGCGGAAGAACAAAGCTAATTTGAGTCATTTTGATTGTTTTTAAAGATAATTTTTAGTTAGGTTAGTGCTATTTTTCTGTGCGAATTTTCGTATACGAGTGATTTGTATTCTGTTCTTTTCATTCCCGACCTACTTGCTTCCATGCGCGTTCATCCACAGCGGGATCATCCCGTACATTGATGCCATACGTCTCTCAACGTGCAATATGTCCCCTCTCCTTTCTCTTGATTTGTCTGCTTCATATCCTAGGAGGCGTAAACTACCAGCAAATTTATTCAGTTCCTACAAATATTTACGTATAATCCAATCGGTAGAGGATGCACGAAATCCTAGTGCCATAGTCATGACACAGGCAACTTAGGCAGTCTCTTCACCGAAAAAACTCAGGTAACACAACTTTGTTTTATCAAAAATTTCGCACTCCCTAAACGAGCATCGCACATCCCTACGGGGCGCGAGCGACGGGGCGCGAGCGACGGGGCGCGAGCGCCCCGGGGGGAAACCCTTGTATTACAATATGTGTGTTCCTACCAAAATGAAAAGAAGCAAACATTAGCCACCTCTGCATCCACGTTTCCATGCATGACCGCAGTTCCAAGGCCATTGGCCTAACGCTCTCTGCCCACAATAACCTCTCCCTCCAAGTCTTAAGTCGTGCCATTACGTACCGCTTTTTTATCCACAATTATTTATCACCGTGCCCCAAAATGATCTGTACAACGAGGTAATTTACGCTTAGGGGCATCAGTGAAAGCGGTTTACTGAGCAAGAGGGATAATGTTTGGCCACAGGAATCGGGTCAGCAGCCGGAATTTGCCTCTGCTTATTTTGGGTCGTGTTTTGAGGTGGCTGAGAACGGATATTTTTTTCCTCACAAAGCCAAAACAAAACTTTGCTGAGAAACACGTATATATTTAAATTTCACGTGTTCTTAGTCTTTTTCTTCGAGAAACTTACTCAGATATTTGGATTTCGCCGATTGGGAATTATTAATAATGAGTACGCGAGGTACTCATTATTAATAATAATATTAATAATGAATACGCAAGGTATAAGTACTTTTTTTCGCAGAGCCAATAGATCTAAATCAAAGAATTAACGAGCCCCGTGATCATTTAAACATCAACAGAAATTAACACACTTTTTTTCTGGGATTTTGCATTTTTACAAAGAACTGCCAATTACATTTTGGAATCATTAGAAAAAATTGCCTTTTCATTTTGAAGCAACGCGGTATAACTAGAATTAGTCTTTACTTATAGGTAAGTGTTTTATATTAACGCACACGCGAGCTATAGCTAGAGCTGATAAATTAAAATAAATTATTGTAGATACGATAACATAAGGGAATACTAAATTGATAGCGTCCTACGTAAAGTAACCCGTATCATGCCGTGTTCCAAGCACTGTTCTGAAAAGACGTATCGATCTATATATAACATCTTCTACCAATGAACATCGTTCAGCGCTTAATATAAATGGCACTAGAGGCTTCTAATTTTGACAAAAACCCGTTGTAAAAAGCTATATCATGCATTGTAAAAAAAAAATACATGACAGTCCTGTTACTTTTTGCATCATATTGCATATAAAGAGCTCATATCATACACAGCTGTTAATGCATCATACAATCATTTGATTCTCATTTTTGAAGAAAATAGTTTACCGTTTTGCGCTACTTGGGACATAGCTTATTTAACCTAATTGTGTACGAATTTGTCAGTTGAATAAACACTGCATGCGCTCTATCGATAGCAGTACCAACTTTCCCAGCCAAATGTAGCTTCTCCAATCAGTCAATATTGTAATAAGTAAAGGGCGAAACGGCTGCTGTTGTTAGCACGATACAGTGCTTCTTTAGCCAAATCGCTGCTGAAAAACCAAAAAAGTACTTTATCTCTAGTAACAGGAGAACTACAAGCTTCAATTCCAAAGGTGTAATATTTACAAAGGCCAAAGAAGTCGCTGTTACCTAAATATTCATTTGCTGCAGCTTTTTCTAATCGATAATGAACATTAAATGCGCTAAAGATAAACTTTGTCACGATTGGTAGCAAGAGACAGGGTTACTAAGCTTCTCTTCCCAAGTACCACAGATTACTAAATCCAGAGGTTACAGTCTTCAGAATGTTGAAGTGAGACCGCTGCAGCAAAACTATAAGAAAAAAAGCAAGTGACTTTGCTACTATTACAACGCTAAAGCGTAGCTTTTCTCGCCAAAGGCCAGAGCGGTAGCGTAGTTTTGTGTTGAAGTGTACCTTGCCAAACCGAATGGTGCAATTACCTAAATACCGGCCTAATCGCTTGTAGGACGATAAGTTATTACGGCAGTTTGCTTCTTGAGGAGCCAAATCATAACCATGCGTGTTTGTTTTGCCACATCTAGCCGTAATTAAATGGGCTTCAGATTAGATATTCCCGTGTCAGATTTGCTTTTTCTACCGTGAAGTAATTTTCACACAAGTAATCTGAATTAAATCTTGATGTGGGCGGAGGATGAAGCGTGAGCTCTCTAAAATATAAAAAATAATCGTGCGCTAAAACTGCAAATCCCTTAATTCACGATATTCTGTAGTAAAAATTCGCATTTAGATATTGTCGCTGAAACGTTCCCTGCTCTGAAAACTGGAATGCAATCAAGCACAACCTAAATCGGGATTACCACGACCTGGGCCATTTTTATCAGCTGAATCTCGGTATTAGAAATACAGCGTTAATTGTCGGTCGAAGTGAGCTTATGATTTTTATGTGTTTATGGTAATGAATAAAATCTTACTAATAGGTTTATTATGTATTTATTAAGTTTAACTTATGTTATTTTGTGTTTATTCTTATGAGTGAAATCTTGTTATAAAAGTTCAATGCATTTCATAAAGCGAATTGAGTTATAGCAGTGTTTACTGATTTTTCTATAGCGTTTCAATTACAGTATTAGCCTATCATAGGAGTGCATACTAGTCAACTATCTGATTAAAATGGAACTTCATCAGCAATAGAAATTGTGATTGGGTTTAGTTCTTTGATTTATTATTACCTTACCCTGGATCCTTTCTTCTAAATAACACTGAAAACTCTCTCTTTGAACACTTTGTCTAATTCGTTTTTTTTTTTTTAATTTTAAACAGGAATTTGTGGTGGAAGCTCTATGCAGTTACTTGCCGTCGAAGGGTGTCGCTTCCCATCTTAGAGGAATTCTTTACAAATGCTCACGGATTTCCGTCATGATTTAACTTGGTGAAGTTGGGTCGCTCGACCGTCCTACGCTTACTTTAGACTCCCATAGCATTACCAGAATAGCCTGTGCAGAGAAAGGACGCGATATAATTACGCTGGAATATCGTCATGCGACGTCCGTTTTATGTCTCGACGATGAAAGTAAAGCTGGCAGTAGGATGCAGAACTCGATTTATCTCTGTATAATGTTAGACGAGAACCAATAAATTAATTTTCAAGCCTTTCTTCTAAAATCGTACCACTTCCTCTGCTCTGTTCTCGACGATACTATATCTTTTGGTAGTCTCTAACCCCAACTTTAATCTACATAGAGAGACCCCAGGGATAATAATAACGGCAGAGCTAAACAGACATACGAAGAAAAAGAACGCGCTTGAAATGACGTTTTTCGGATCAAGCAGCTGCAGCGCGCGCTGCTCGTTTTCCTGCATATTACCATTTTTAGCATATACTAGACGATCCGTGACCCGTTGGGTCGTCATTACGATCATCTTTGCTTTCGCACTAAAGCAGGTGTTATTTAGCTGGTCATAGACCACACGCTAGTCGGCCGTCCTCTCCTGCCCGTCATGGAGCTGCCCATACGGCTCGACTATCAACAGTTTCTTTGCTTCTCTAACAAATATTCAACACCCAGACTGCATCGTCCATTCTGTGTTACGGGGAGAAGCGCCCCCAGGGGGTTTGTGTAGGTTACCTTAGCCATTAGTTAGGCCTTCGGGACGTCTGTCTTTCGTGCCCACTTTGCTTCCTTCCACTTTCGTACTCCTTCTGATTTTACTATTGTCTGCTCGATCTTCCTCTTCTTTCCCGACTTGCTGTTCCCATGCTTGTTGATCCTGTGTGGGAACTCCTTTGTGCAAGGGTTCCCCGTTTTTCTATCTACATACTATATGTCCCTTCTTTTTCCTCTCTTAGAAAAGCCTAATACATAGTTAGGGAGGCTTAAATCGTGTTATAATACCTAATACCCTGGCTGTAAGCAAAGTCAATTTATATCTTACGTTATCTTTCAGTTATATTTCTAGCAGCCCGTTCTTGCAGGCGAGATCAGGTTTAAATTCCGTATATATATTAGATTCCGTATCATAGATAAAGCCAGTCTACTGCCGCCTGGGTATCTAATTTAATTAAATCTTCATCCCTATAATTTCTTTCCGTCTAAAAGTAAAGAAGCTGTGTCAAACAAGACACAAGCAAATAAACGTAACACAAATAAACAAGCAAACAAACACTGTTCACAGACTTTTAGTAAAATCTAGATTGTTATATGCAGTCAATGAAGTACTAGTACTGCGTCCTATTAGACAAGCATAGATAAAGCACTTCAATTTTGATAATAGAATAATTTTATACCCATATAATGTTGAGCGAGTGCTGCAGCTGCTTGGTCCGAAAACACGTCATTTCACTCGCGTTCTTTCTCTTCGTATGTCGGTCTGGTTCTCACGTTATCAATACTCCACGAAAGACCCCGTCCACCACTGCGCATGCTTCATTAGCGAATTCTACCCTCAATATCTTAGTCTTCAGTATTATTTTTAAAGCACATTCTCGCATCAAGTCTTTTGAGCGCCGGAAAAAGTTTTTACTTCTGGCTTCATGGATTTCAGCAGCTGGTATGACTAGGAATGTGATCTTCTTCCGGTGAAGTTGCTTCATCACATTTTGCTCTTGATATGTGTTCGGACCCTTTCAAGACCTGCCTCCCCCAATGCAAGGGTTGAGGGCAGCTAAGCATGTTTAGCAGATGATCTTAAAAAAAAAACCTTTTCTCAATATCAACATGGCTGCCAATGGAGAGGGCTTAAGCTTTAAGAGGAGTAAGTTCGTTTAACCCCCATTTCTCTATTGTAGCTTTTTTATATAACCTTACCCAAAAATATATCACTCTGCAGGTAGTTGGGTCGCAAACGAAAACATAATCTTACTCGCCATAAAGACCCGTCCATTCGATAATCTTTTGATGCCGTCAAGATTCGTCAATCGCCTGGACGTTTTATTGCTTCATTGCCAAGACAGCCTCCGCGTGTCTGCCGTCAGGTCAATGGTCTTGTAGCACGTGTTGCTGGTGAAATTCTGGATATCTCTTTGAATCTAAATAAGCTTTTGTATTTCACTGATGTTTACTAGGAAGTAACAAAACACATTCGGATTATTGACGGGCCCTGACCGAGCCAAGAGATCAATGTGAAAATTCCTAGGCCTATCAACGAGGCCAGAGCCTCAAATGAAGACAAGATGAAGGAGTTAAGTTTTGAGACTGACTGCCATATTACAGAAAATATTACCAAGTAGAACCATTCAAAACCTTGAAAGAATTGAAAGAAGTAGAGTAGCACGTTGTGCATTTGAAAAAGCAAATGAGAGAAATTATCCATTTATCGAATGAATTTGCTTGACTGCGCCATCTTAACCAACAATCTACTAATAAACAAAGGCTCAGTTTTGCTATCTCTTTAAAGGATCTTTATTAAAAAATAAGCGTGCTAAATACGACGGGTAAACTAGGCATGGTTGTTTCGTCACGACATGCTATCTACTCCGTTTTCAGTTTTTTTAAGACTTAGGCTTTATTACTGATGAAATAACAATAGTATTCTAATTTACTCATGGATTGCAGACCAGGAACTTGGCGCAATATGTGATGAAAATATAAATTCTTATAATAGTGGGACAAAATGATAATGAAACTCGTGATTGTGGCTATAATCTTCATATTGTTCTTAAAGTAATTCTATAGTAAAAAATTATAGATCAAAAGCTACATGCATTATTATTTGTAAAAGTTAAAGGTTAGTAAACGTGTAATTTTTTAAAGTAAAACTTCCAGAATTGACAGTCCTACCAATATATACAATATACATGTTAAAATTTAATTTCAATTTATTTCTAGACCACGCTTGGACTGAACTGAATTTCGGACATTTTTTATATTATTATCTATATTATAATTCTACTTGCGGCTCCATCCGTACGTCTGTCCCTGTTTCTGCACGCTACGCTTTTCAATATAAGCTAGGGGAAATTCAACTTGTAAGAAGCTCTGATTTTCGCTAGAACAAAGTTCAACCATAGCTATCTTCTCAAGCGCTTCTTGAAAATATTTCAGTCGGGTTCAAAGCAAAAAATTAAGACCATTTCACTCGTATCTTATCTACTGCTTTTCATTTCTTTCACAACATATTATGTTCGCTATGCTTGTGGCGCTCGACGTTTTTAATGGGGCCAGCCAGATACGTAGGTGGGATACGCTGCACGAGAATAAAGAGGATAGTGCTGGACGTGGGCTCTAAAGCCCGCTGCAGACGATAGTCTTTTCGGTAGGACGTCCTGTATTTTTGCTGCATATGAAAGAAAACTCGGGACATATGACAGTCGCTTCGGTGGGCATCGGTCGCAGGACACGGATCAAGCTGGTTCTACTTTTGACGAAGAAACTAGTTTCTCCGGGTTGATCATATCTCGCGAATTTTTGCTGATGTTAAGAGTTTCATGCACACGATCATTTGAAAATGTATACAAGAATAATTGTTGTGATGGCAATAGCATCTTAATAAGTATTTAAATGTTTCTTTTAACTGAGGTATCAAGAATTTATTTGAGTCACCGTCTTACAACTTGTATAGCGGTACTTGGCAACTGTTCAAGTCACGTGACTTCCCGTTCCTTATGATTGCATTCTTTCTTATATAAAATATAAAATGCAATTGCGCCAATGCAATAGTGACTTCAATACACTATTATCTTTGTCTTAATTCTATTGATTAAAATTTTGCTCTTTATGCACTTTATTTATCAATTTTTCAATTTATTTGTGAACAAGCTAGGATCAGCTGTGAGTATCAGCTGATGCGCTCAGCTCTCTCGTGTGAGGGGTCGAGACTTTCAAACCGATGCAAGACATCAGTCGAGACTTTCATTTTTGATGTCATAAGACTATCGTCTGCAGCGGCATTAAGGTAATCTTTCAAGAGAATGTGCGATTTCTCAGGAAATACAATGAAATCTTGCGACCAGAGGGTTAGGTTGCTTTCAGTGAAGAATTCACTGTACTCGGTTTGTTATAGCTTTCAACTATCGCCTGAAAGAGAGCATGAAAATGATGAGCTGCTGATCAATATCCACAGACCCTGTAATCGTACTAACAAGAAAATTAAAACGCGTAAGATTATGATTGCCTAGATTATCTGTAAGCAGTGGAAAACGGAGCTTAAAAAGGCATGCATAAATATAGGAGAGCAATGCAAGAAGTACCGTTCTTTGCAAAATTCACAGGTGAGAGAGGCTAGAGGTGCATTAAGGTAGACGAGGCTCGTCAGGCGGACTTTAGATTAGACGGGGTAGGTTAAATTACAGGAACCCTACATTTTGTCAAATGAAAGTAGGTGAAAACATAATTTAACCGTGGAATTTTCACGAGTCCCGTTAGTTATTTTAATTATTAAAGGGTTACGAAACTTTGCAGCAGCCACTTACGCGTGTGAGCTACAGTTGTACTTTTTTTTCAGCACATAGTGTGCCATTCATTTTTATTATATTTATCTAGAGTCCTGCGGAAACACACAGGTCTCAGCACTGCACATCCTCATTCTACAAAGTACAGTATGTCAGACCCTGAGCTAGGGCATCCTAAGCTGAGCCCGTGAGAAACATGACGGTAACACACGATACTTTTGCCACACCATCTTCTCTTCTCTTCGCTACTCTGGATTGTAAATATACACATTGACAACAAAACTTTGACGATGAAAGAATCGATATATTCATCAATGAGTACATTTCATGGTATGTATGGTTTTTCTTTTGTACAGTTGATGGTCGGCCTTCATTTCTCGAACCTGAATATGCCTCTATATTATAATTCTAAAGAACTGTGATTTGCTTGGGTGGGTGTGTGTGTGTGTATATACATATATATACATTTATATATATATATATGCAGGTCTCGTTGAAACGAAGATGACTTCTTATTTTAATTAGCTTCGATGCTTCTCTTTCAACAATGCGATACTTATATATATATGCTTCTGAGTATTCGTATTTCGTTCAGGAGCACATCTCTTTGAAATTCATCTATCCCTCGGCAACGTTTAAGAACATGAACATTGCGTTAGTATTAAGCCATGTAAATCTTTCCTCGGGAAGCAATTACTGCATTTTCCATTTACCTTACTTTAAGTGAACAAGCAGTAATGTTAATATTAGTAGAAACAATTATATCTTATTTTGCTTCTCGCGCGAGGGTGNCTAAGCCATGTAGATTAGGTTGTGAATATATAGCTGTAATATTTCTAACAAATTAATGTACACACAATTTTTTTTTTAATGTAAGCTGTAGTATAATAATCCAAGAACACCTCCCGCCTGTGGAGAACTAAATGTTACATAAATAAATAATTAATGTACATTTACGAGTGTTTCTTTTGTTAGGAAACATGTATAAATATTCTTTGCTTTGAAGCATTCATTCGGTGCTCTCCTTTAGACAACGTTGGCGTCAATATGACCACATTCATTTGTTCTTTTACGCTCGTTTCGCTTAACAAAGTCAACTGAGCAACGCTCTGACTACTGGTAGTTATGTTAATTATTTCATCAATATCGGGCGTTACTTTCGACCGACTCATGAATGATAGTTACTCGCTTGAGGCCGTCAGCCAACCGAACAAAGGAATGAATAATTGCTACACGGTTGGGTTTCTGGCATCTACCTGAACATGACGCTGCTCATGGCGCCCGTGCGTGATGAGATGATGAATGAGTAAACTTTATGCACTTCGGTAGCTTATCCATTCTATGGCCTGACCATCCTACCGTATCGGGAGTAGTGTCGCCACTAGACTCCCTATGTAATCATAGCCTGGGACATTGTGACGATGATCTTTCATTCCGCGTTCTTTCTGCTTCCTTTTTTATTCTTGGAATTGTTAATTTTAAACTTTAGAGAGTAATGCGAGTCCTTTTCTTCATCACCCACGAACAAAGTGAAAGAGGTTATGATATTTACGTCCTGTATATGCCTGTATATGAATATACATGTATATATTTGCATACATGTCTTTCCTCTGAAAAACAGCCAAAAGAAATTGAGCTATTATTATAATTTCTAGCACGCAGTCAAGTGGGTTGACCTACGTATATATATGTACGCGTGTATATATATATATATATATATATATATATATATATATATATATATATATATATATATATATATATATATATATATATATATATATATATATATATATATATATGTATCGCCACGTCACAAAACTGTTTTGTCCTGAAGCGATCTACTGTATATGCGTGGCGTTTTTATACGACATATCTATATTATATTCCAAGGATTAATGTCCTATTGGCAGCGGTGGGTGCTGGCCAGTGGCAAAAACACTAGGAATATGTGCTAATATTAACTCTAATTATTGCATTCCCGATAAAACTAATGCTTAAGCAGCTCTCAGGATAATTACCTGATGACAATCCATTAGTTATAATCCCTCCTGGTAACGATAATGCATAAAGAAATAAAATATGAAGAGCAGGTATATTCAAACTTTCATTAGCCGATATCGTTTGTGTTTACGTAAATAGTTCAACGTTGTTTAAGAGGGACGACGTTGCGGTGCGTGTCCATTATTAATTAATTGACTTCTATTTGTACAAATCGCTTAAAAAGTTAAAGTTATTGTGATAGTTGCCCAGTTGTACTTCTTGAGCTACTGTTGTTAGTGGAAATCGACTGATATGAAATTGAAATGATCATGATTATTATCCCGTAGTATTTAGCGACTTGTTGATGTATTGTAAAATTTCTGTGAACTAGAATATCGGCAACAATACGCTAGTGTACAGCTACTAGATGAACCGCTCACTTGTCCTAGATGTAAGCCTGATGCTTTTGCTAGTACATTATTCTCTAGCTAGGCTGCATGGAAGAGCTAAGATCCGTTGCCTAGCGTAATACGCATGCAAAGTTTGGTTTATTTTTACGGCGCAATGTTATGAGTTTTTAAAAGTGGGGTTGAAGCCGGAAGATACTGAAAGCAAAATAAAATGAAAGCAAGTGAGCAACGAATAAAAATAAATAACTGTAACTTTTATGAGCAAAAAATTATTCACCAACTTACTAAAAGAGTTAACATCTTTTGTGAATCATTCGTACGGGTTTCGTACCGCCGTATTAAAGGAGAATGTCATGTTAATTCAGCCCAACATTTATCAAAACTCCAGTTAGAACAAGCATTCACCAGTGGATGACTTTTTGCCACCATTAAATAAAAGTTGATCATTAACACCACAGCTTTTTTGAAGAACTTAGCTGCATCGGCAAGAGGCCTGCAGCGTTATTTGTACTTCCCATTTCAAATATTCATGTTTTGATACGAATACCCATTTAGGCACACCATTGTCTCTTGTTAGCATGGCTACCTTGGAGAAAGGAGGTGCTTTGCCTGTTAACTACTCTCTGTATGTAAGCTGACATTTAAATATTGAGTTCTGCATATGGATTCAGTTGAATCACGTTGATAAATGGGGTGTCGGTGAATCTGTAACGCAGTAGATAACAAGCTCAAACAAAAAATTATAATGTTACACACTCACGGCTGTATCAATTTATTACGCCCGCAAAATAATTATAGCTAGTACAAACGCTGAATAGCTCATTTAAATAAATTTTTTTGCTTCTGTGTTGCAGCTGACACATCTTACTAGGAACCTAGCAATATCTATAAGTAATGCTGTAACGAACTTGCATGCGAGGCGTCTACTCGTCTCAACGTCTTCTTATCGTAACTAAAACCAGTTAGTACTCTGTACCAGCTATACCACTCCATGCAGGTTCGTAGTTCTAGTATCTCCAACTGGAAGTCTTAGGGTCTCTCGGGCGGTAATATTACATCCACTGAAGGGTAGAAATAAAATCCAAACGATGATAAATATACTTGATACACGGGATAAACATATACGGGTATCCAATCACATGTTGACCCGTCAAGAACGTAAGTCAGCGAGGTCTTGGATTAACTAGCATCGGGGTGTGTGCTCGGGAAATGTGTACACTTCCACCAGCATTTATTGTTACACATTAATGTTGATGCACTGCAGCACTTGCGTAGTAGCTGCGCGTGCAATAACAAATGGACAAACTCGTATTGCATTGTATATAAGATAATGATTTGCGTGGTGAGGCTGCTGGGGCAAAAAAGCTACAATATCCATTGGCATCATCATTTTGCAGGGTGAAAAATTCCTTTGTATTTCAATATCAAACTTTATTCCGCATCCAAGCTATTTTCCAGTTCTGAGAAATGGCTAATGAGTTTAGTGCAGTAATTATCAAGTCATCATTAATGCTGTAAAGTTAATCTTAAAATAACGTGCATGTCCTGAGTGTATTTATCGCTTAAAAATATAATATTATCTAGATATTATTCATATCATTATTATAATGCGCTTTTATGGCAATAGAGTTAGATGCATCGTGTTGTTAATAGTTGACGATTGAAAATTCCTGGTAGTCTGAATTTCAATATTCCGTTAGTGGTGGTTAATTACGTAAAATTTATACATTGAATTTCTTCATGGTGATGAAAGAGTAGAACATATAGCTGAACTGGCATCTCTATAGGGAATATAATACCCTCGCTCTGAATTAATAACTTCTCGATAGTGCAACTACAGCTGAACAAAGCAAGCCTCGGTTCTCTGTAAATAATATAATACCGCTACTCTTTGCGTTATTGTATAAATAATACCAATGTAATGTGTTGTCTGAGTGTCCGCAAAAGCAATGTACGGTATTTTATATATACTGTTCATATTATGTAACATAATATTGAAGGTTGTAATGACACATGATGAAATCAGGCAAAATAATTTTAGGTCACTCAAAATGAAAACACTTGTAATGATAAAAATGAAGTTAGTCCTGTTTGAAATTACTGTAGTAATATGTGTACAGAATTTCCACTTTAGTCAATCAAGTTCATGACGTTACAAAGTTCCGCTTATAAGTTATAGAACACTTAAACGGATCTTTCAAAGCGAGGAAGGTAATAACACTCTGAATTACTAGGTTTTTCTATTGTTTAAAAGACAAATTTCAAATTCCGGGGCGACCTGGCGACTGTCGACCGTCTAACAGTTGGTGGCTTCTTCAGCAGGCGAACACATCGACAACATCCAGCCAGAAAAATTTATCGAACCACAAGAGCTGACAGGAAAGATTAATAAGTCACCTAACTGATATAGTACATTAGAAGTTATGCCCTCGATTCCGTTATCCGATTAATGGGAAGTTAATTTTAATTTACTTTAATTAGATTATTACCTTAATAAATAGCTAATACGTAAAACGTTATGGTAATTAGGGAATTCTTAATTTATCTTTCACAATTAAATACTACCTATAGCAACTGGCAAAAAATGATTTCAGCTAAACTGATATATACAAAGATATATGACTGTGTTTCTAGTAATTGTAATCAAGTGGATGTAACACTTTTCAGTTTATGACAATAGTAGATTTTAGTGTCAGACGGTAATAGATTTGTCTGAGATGGTAATAGATTTGTCCGAGACGGTAATAGATTGGTCTGAGACGGTAATAGATTTGTCTGAGACGGTAACAGATTTGTCCGAGACGGTAATAGATTTGTATGAGACGGTAGAATTAGCCTCGAGACAGTAGAATTAGCCTCCTGACGGTAGAATTAGCCTCATGACGGTAGAATTAGCCTCATGACAGTAGAATTAGCCTCACGACAGTGGAATTAGCCTCAAGACAGTAGAATTAGCCTCATGACAGTAGAATTAGCCTCACGACAGTAGAATTA
>LQNS02004412.1:107791-133777 GCA_001587735.2 Parhyale hawaiensis | reverse complement strand
AAAAGACCTTGCCCAGCTGCGCAGGGCTGCTGACATCCGCGTATCATTACACCCGTGGAATATTTATATAAGCTATCAGCACCCGTGAAACGTTCACGGTCTGGCTTAAGGCGCTTCAGACAGATCAGTGAAACCTTCGCATTGTACCGTGGCAATTCCCCATCAACATCACAAACAACACCGAGATTCGATGTATGATATCTTATACGACCAGCCTTTTTGCTGATAATAATTAGGCTACTGAAGCTGCCCTTGTCTAAGTGGACCCGTGGATTATATTTACAAGTTGCTCTATCTAACTGGACCCGTGGAATTCCTTTGGCAGCAAGCCACGATGCAGGTTCCCAAAGATTTATTATTAGAAATTTTGGGCGTATAAACATTTAAAAAGACCTGGCCTGTGGCCGAGAGATTAGTCACCAGCTTCCAGAACTCATTAAAGCTCTAATTTCCTTCTCTGTATTAATGTTAAAAAGCGTGACACAAAATGTAAGTACGTATGTAGGGAGGTAGGTACTAGTGTATTAATTAATATATAGAAGATTGTACTTTAGTAAGTAGTCGTCCAATTGTCGTCGTGTGGTAGCCTGTTCAGCTTCTTGCGATTCAAGCTTTCGTTACTTTTGCTTGACAAGCGCAAGCAAATCCGATTGGTTCAGTGGCATAAGGAGCTTCGGTGTAATTAGCCAAATGGGTTACTCTCTCTACAGGACTTTTCCACATTTGCCTCCTAATTGCTGCATGCTGTCAGCTAAGAAATTCTCTGGAGGATTATTACTGCATTAACACGTGGAGGGCTTTTAATACTGTGATCTTATTTGGAGGATTAAATTCATGTAATGAAATTCATGGGTGTGCTGATAAGAAAATATCCACACGAGCTCCTGAGTTTGCATTTGAATAAAACTTTTAAGACATTTGAATTCTAACTTATCCTATGTTCGAAAGTTGTCGATGGATGTGTCTTTACTGGCCATAGGATGGTCACTTGAGATACTACCGTAAGATTTAATAGTTATCGCTTGATTAGTTTACAACGAAAACTTGGTGCGTAAGTTAGAGACGCTAAGTACTTCGACTGACTAAGAAATGCTTATTAGCATCATCACAGGCAGCAGACTGCCAACACACCTGTAAAATCTATACGAACATTATGAAGAAGATTTAATATGGTAACAGACTGACGTCTTCTTGGGCCAAGTTGCCCAATCCACAACATGTGCTGTTATAAATTAGCTGAAGCTTATCCTTTACAGAAGCTGTGACCGTCCCTGACGCTGATTTTTTATTTTAGCTTCTAGGGCAGCCAAAAATTCGGGTTAGGGTTTAGTCATTAAGATGCGTGGGTCTTTTCTAGACCCCTCAGCATGCATAGCATGGGCCGTGTGATTAGATTAGGTAAGTTCACCTATCCTATGTTTTGGGGATCATCACCCCAGGGGCACCTTATAGGTTATCTTAGCCTTAGCTAGGCCTTCTGGAAGACTTTCCTTCCTACCCACGTTTTTTCCTTCCGCCTTCATACTACCACAGATGTTAATTTCCTCTGTGCTTCCTCTTCTTTCCCACTTGCTGTTTCCATGTGCGTTGATCCTGTGTATCGGAACTCCCTACTGCGTGGGTTCCACGATTCTATCGTCATACTGTTCGTCCATTCTAATCTTCTCTCTGTGAGATTTTCTTTGTTGTGAAAACGTAAACTTAAACTACTCAATTTAATATTAGAATGCGGTTGAAATATCATGAACCTCCTAGATACATGAAAATACCGGACTCCTAGCAAGGAAATTACATATTTTAAATTGATACAGTCCAGTCGATGATGCGTATGACACTAAAAGCAGAGAAATCCTGTAACGGTAAGCTTAAAGTTGCTTTTAAGCAGGTTACCCCAAACAGGAATTTGATGAAATATACCTTTTTACCTGCATTGCCGGTATTAAAGATTTTGTTAGGATTATGAAGTAAATATGAACTTATTGTTATAGAGATTTTTCTGCAAGTTTATAACACTATTTCATTTTTACTGTCTGACAATTCTTCGATGATTGTACTCCTCCTCAGGGGGCATAGGATGGGCCACAGGGTTAGGTTAGTTTAGGTTCGCCCATCCTATGTTATGGGGGGCAGCGCTCCAGGGGTTTATATTCATAACCCTCGCCATTGTTTAGGCCTTCGGGACGTCTGCCTTTCGTACCCACTTTGTTTCCTTCTGATTTCATACTCCTACTAATCCTGCTTACTATTGTTCTTCATTTTCTTTCCCGAATGGCTGTTCCTATGGGTGTTGATCCTGTGTGGGAACACCTTCCTGCATGAGTTTCCGTTTCTATCGACGTACTATATGTCCCTTGTTCTTTCCTCTGTGACATCGTCTTCCTACTTAAACGGAGACTTAAACCACGGACTATTTAGTTTACTCAATGACTGCGCATTTTGCTATCTCGAAATATGGGAACATGAAATCTAGTGTGAAATCCACCGGTGAGTTTCTTCTATTGATGAGCTGTCATTGCAAAAATGGACACATCGAGAGCTATCTTCCAGTTTAAGATGATATCATTTCCAAACACATTTACATAGTCAGTGAAGTAGATCAATGCGAAAAGAAAAACTATTCTAATTGATACTAATAATAATGTTTGCTAACTGCCAAGGAATCAAAGTGCAACTCGACTATTAATTTCTAAAGTCTATCACAGTATGCGTCTTTCACATCTGCATTTGCGACGGTCATTTGCTAATTGAATGTGTTTCATGCTTAGTCGTTATCATTTTCTGCGTACAGGTACAGGCTGATTGTGTTCATTTGTTCTTTTAATAACTCCTTGATTACATCTAGGGTAGTGATGCCATATCCATAGATCTAGGTAGACCTACATACATATATGTGTGGAGCCAAGTTTCTAATAGTAACTGAGTCCTTAAAAAAGATATTATTATTGTTATTATTAATTACTCTGGCGCCCTGATACTTTATTTTAAGGTCATGGCATGTTTGCTGCTAATCTTGCTTAGTCAACTAGAATATTCATTGGTTTCCTATCTCTTTGAAGCTTGTCTCATCATCATTTCTGTAGTTATCGTAGCTAATGATTATTATTTTCTTGGCTTCCGCTTCAAGGCATACATATTCTGTAGCTCTCTGCTCTTTGAAGATCGCCCAGGTCCTCATATTTAATACTTGATTGTTAGTACGTCGGCGTCGACTGCAAAACACTGATATTCATGTCCGTATCATAGAATCAAAGAGCTTCGTGCCGGTTCAATGTTTGTCTGATACAAAGGTGCGTCTTTTGATGCAATAATTGCGCATTTAATGTTTTCCAGCACCTCTCAACATTCAAGGTGGTTTCTTTTCAACATTTCCGCTCGGCATTGCAGGCAAAGAAGACAGAATCCAGTGAATGTTACCAATTTTCTGTCTTTTTTTTTGACAAAGAAAATTTCGAAATACGAAATCTAAGCTATTTATAAGGTGTTGAGGGGAAAGAAAATGCAGAGAATAATTTCACTTTTTTTTTATGTTGCAACACTGGTCAACAAATATTGTGAGGCTGGAGCTATTCTAACTTTTCCTCGTAAGTACTTCTGTGTGATTCCAAACTTAAAATCGGTTTTGGTCGATCTCGTCCCATTTTCAAGTAAACGCGTCCTGTGTCTTGCGTTTCATCAGCGCTTCTCCTGTAGAGCGACCATTGGAAGTATTTGTGAACATTTCATTGAATGCTAATCGTACCAGGCTCTAAATGCAAATCTTTAGAGAACCTGAATTGTTACCAAAGCAGGTCTAAACTCAGTGTCCAATGGTGAATGAGTAGCAATTCTCAAGTCCACAACTACAGAAAGAAGTTATTTTTCTAGACCAGCATAAAATATCACGACTCGTCCAGCTAATTAGTTTTCTACTTGGCTTGGCGTTGACGATAAAGAAAATAACATGACCGGTGGAGAACTTTTTTTACGGACTTCATATCTATAAAAAAGGTCATTACTGTGCTGCTGATTTCGTATGTTTCTGTTTCGCGTTCTGCAGTCAGATAATAATAATAATAATAATATCAAGACTAGAAATATGAAAGGTTATCGGTTTGAGGCTGTAAGTAAAGAATATACCATCACTGTTGTCCTTCATCAGTTGGTTTCCAGATACTGGAATTAAGGAAAACACCGTAACTGGTTCGTCTTGTTGTATTAGCGACAAACTTCGATCTTCGCCAGGTACAGTTTCCTTGACGAGAGCGGAGCAAGGAAGGGAGATAGTTAAAGGGTGAGAATACATTGGTGGAGACGCTGAGGGGTCCTCCCAGAGATGTAGCGCGGTGAGGGTCGCCTATAGAAACTGTCTGCTCCCCCGTACGGCAGAGCCTGCTCAACGGAGAGGCCTTGAGACCGATCCTGTGCTGATATAAAAGGAAAGGGCCAATGAACATCAACAATTGTTTTCCCTTCACATGGTAGTTTCTTAGGTACCAAACTCGTCAGTTCGGTCAGTATGTTACACGCCGAGCTGGGCCGAGGCCACCGAGACACGTCTCGGTGGCCTCGGCTGAGCTGGCATAGAATTCATTTCCGATGCCCGTGTTCGGCCGTATGGATCTGCAGCGTTCCAGTCAGCTGCACAGGGCTTTTTCAGTATTATTTTTTTTTCTTAGAGGCGATTCGCTCGTCCTGAAGTACTGAATGCAAAATTTGGTCTCCCATCTGTTGTCGGCCCGTCCCTTGGATTTAATAAAAATAATAACCAAACTGTACTTGACGCCAATGTCAATTTATTTATATTTTTACGTGCGTATCCATCTAAATCTTTGTCTCGCATAAGGAAAAAAAAAACGTGAAATTAAAGCGGAGTCAAATTTTCTTCGAAATGAACTAGAAAGACCTGAAGTTCAAGGGTTAAAATTTCAAAGCTGAAATGAGGGGGAAAAAAATTAGCCGGGTTCGAACTCGCTTAACATAGCGTATGGTGGCTACGCCTGAGGCAAGGTCCGCGTTCAAATTTTGTACCAGAACTAGGACGAATGAATACTTTAGTAATTGTAGCAAAACGCGATAACTAGTTGAATTTATTCCATTCCGTTTGGAGTTGTAGATTACCAAAACAGTGCAACAGTTGCTTTACTCCGTTTTCTGTTGGCTTTATCGTCAGTGTTACTTCCCGTCAGAGGATTTTCTGCTCACCAATATAGAACAAAAGAATTAAGGATTTATCTTGGTGATTTTCAACCCCACGCATTTTCTTAAAACAATGGAAAAATAAGTTTGGCGTTCCCTCTTTGTTTTTCTGGGGCAGAATTCCACGACTCTATAACATTTTATTTACTTTCTACTCTTTTCTTCTTCCAGCACAGAGTTCTACAATTTGTTAAAGTCGTTTAACTTACCGTTCCTTTTCTCTTGTATTTCTAGTGCTCGGAAGCAATATGCTGCCACTGAAGCCCAGCATTTCTGCATGTAAACTGAATGAAGAAGAAATTCCCCGTTAGGGTGAGGGTTGCTGAATCGGATGTGGTATCAGCCTGATAGATGTCATCTATTGGGGGGGGGGGAGAGGAGTCGGAGTGGAAAGCTGGCTAGACTGAGGAATCGTAGTTCATAAAAATGGGTCAGTGTTGTTAAGACAGAATCGGAGTCAGACTCCCTAGGAATCGGACTTTTTTGGATCCAAGCAGTCTGAATCGGATTCAGGCGTCGGAGTCAGCCTCGGTAGGAATCGGACTTTTTAGGGTTTAGGGAATTGGATTGGATTCAGGAGTCATATTCGAAAATCCAAGTCTGACTTCGTAGCCCTACTTGGACTAAGGCTGCCTTGAAAGCTCTATATTGTTCACAAAAAAGCTGCACTAAAGATATTCTAATAACAATACATCATCTCTGCCCCTCTCGGAAAGTAACTCTACAATTACAGTTTAATTATACAGTTAATTTCTAAGTCATTATCGCCCCATTAGGCTCCTGTTCTCTCCCCTAATGATATTAGTATATATATATATTTATTACCTAGTATTTGTTTTATTATATGATACTTGTCTGTTTTTGTAGGCTTTATATGATATGAGTGAAGTCTGTTTGTCGGTGTGTTCGTCCGTCTGTCACTAGAACGGTAATGAGCTACAGGTGTACCAGGGGCATTATCTTTTTTTTTACAGTTGCCGCTGCTACAACCAACAGTCTGGGTCGTGCTCTCTCTCTCTCTAGATGTTTTGGCATATATCACGTGGATTTTATGCTACTTAATACTGTTTTTACAAAACAATGAGCTTTCTAGGTGAGGTTAGTCCATGAATATAGCTCTCTCTTTCTCTCTCTCTTTTTAATTGCAGTATTTCTCATGGCAAGAGATTCCCTCCTTTTTTGGTATAGTACATGCCGATTTTTTCTCCTCTCTCTGGGTTACCGTTGTCTGGGATAGTGAAAATCAAACTTCCGATATAACCGTCTACTATAACGAGTAGAAAATTTGTTATCGATAGTAACGAAAAATTATTGATTTATTTTGTTAACTCTGTAGCTGCTTCAAGTACGTTTTTAACCGTTATTTCATTTCATCTTTGTGAATTACTGTCTGATTTCACCAAATTAGCATAATTATTCTTATTATAATACCTTTGTCGACAAGCAATTTGTTTTTGATTCTTTCAATTGAATTTAAAATTATATTTTTCCTCAATTCCTTGTGACTCAGAATCTGAAAACTGTTTATCAAACCCGATTTCGAAGTAATTGCGTATTTGATCCTCCAGAACTGCCACTTGAAACATTTAGCGACTTTTGATTAAATGCTATTCCTTTTCCTGATAAAATCTCAATGAAGAGTATCTCAGAAAAAAAAACCGACGTGCTGGCCACCTTTCATTTTTACGGAAATGTCAATGATGAATGGCTAAAAAAAAAAAGTGCTGGCCGCATTTCATTTGCAGATTTAAAATCGCTGTCCGTCCCGAAAGAACTGTGGGCTGCTCCTAAAGTTATTACCGTTAATTCTGCTTCTGAAGCTGCCAAATTTGTAATTAAGGAAATAGTGAATTAGGAGCATTTCTTCAGTCCGCAAAACCAGGAGAAAAATAATTTTTTTAAACCCGAATATCTACCAAATAATAATATTGCACAGAGAAAGAGATAGTAAGAGTAATAATAAATAGTAGTGATTATAACAGAGTCGAATGATGGATCACAAATCGATGCTTTCATTTAATATGCGCGTACGTACTTTCAATCGCACTGCTCCGTGTAGCCGAATATTCGACAGCACGAATATTGGATTGATTTGCAACCTGCCGCTGCATGTCTTCTAAGATTTGCTGTTTTGAGCGATTTATTGCGTGGTCGTGGGCAGTAATAAAGCTGAAGTTGTTGGCAAGCGTGTGAGTTTCTCACTGACGTTATATTTAGTTGGTAAATAACTCTTTTAATACATTGAAATATAATTTAACGATTGCAGGAGTGTACCTTAAAGACTTTAGAACCCGCTTTGTTTGGGTAAGATTCTCTACTTTCAGTGAAAAGTTTTTTTTTACATCCGTGGTAAAATTTATTTCATTTTGTTCAAAATTATATATGCAGAAAATGCGTTTTTATGATAGTTTTAAGATTTATTTTTGTTTAGTTATACATTGTATTACGAATATATGCAGAGAAATATGTAGGCTTTTTATTATCAGTGGCAAGATTTATTTTATACTTTGTATTTTCAGTGGTTATTATGTTTGTGTGACTAGAGGTTTTTCACATCCGTAGCAACATTAATCCCATTCTATTCTTGTAGTATATTCATTTACAGTGGAAATGAACATTTTTAGTATCCGTAAAAAAATTATTCTTCGTGAAAGTAACAAATTGAAAAATATCGGAAATATCTGAGCACGCGATGGAGATACAAAAATGCTTGATAAAAACACATGTTTGTTAAACGGAAATGAGGTGGCGGAATCTTGTTTGTTAATGTACATAGCCAGAAGCTGGGTGCGCAACTGCCTTCCCTTGCGCCCCAAATATCTAGTTACGTGAGTAAAAAATATCCAAATGCCTTTTTCGTCTTATAGTTTTTGGTGCTATTAATTCTAAAAGAGAACCTCTACGAGAAGCTTTACAGAATTCATGCACGACGTTCTGCTCAATACTGTTCCAATGAAAATCCCACGTTCTATTTTGGTGTTTATGGGCTTAATCCCCTACATATAATGTGCGCTAGCCTAATAGCTATAGCTTACTCGATTAAAAAAACTTAGATTAATTTAAGTTGGTCTTTGTCTCGGAGTTTGTATTAACTGTTCACTAAACTTGATCATGGCGACATGCAAACATTGCAGTTTGTGGATATGCCGTGGTATCAGGGCTGTAGATTTGCCATGATATTAGGACTGTAGTTTAATCATGATATTAGGGCTTTAAAGTTATGAAACAATTGCTCAATTTGTATACTTATCATGTGTAGAGCATTATAAATCTCGTGATTTCACAGTTGGGACACATAATCATCTTCGTTTAAAGGCTTGATACCCCTCGGGGGGCGTAAGATGGGCCACAGGATTAAGTGAGTTTAGGTTTGCCCATCATATATCATGGGGAGCAGCACCCCCAGGGGAGCCCTGCAGGATACCTTAGCCATTAGCTAGGCCTTCGGGATGTCTGCCCACTTTATTTCATTCCCATCTTATACGCCTAGCGATCTTCTTTCTATCTGTTCTTGCTCTTCTTTCCAGACTTGCTGTTCCAATGCACGTTGATCCTGTGTGGAAATACCCTCGTGCATGGATTCCACGTGTCTATTTACGCTTTGCAGATATAATAAGCTTCTTGCTCTCATTGAAGTCATTCGTACAGCGGATACGATTTTCTACGACAACCAAGGTTATGGTTTTTGTCTGAGTTTCTGTCTCTGTCTATCTATTTGTCTGCTTGTTTCTAGGAGAGATAAGTCATAAAGTAACTGACAGATCTTCATGTAATTTGTAGGAACCGTTAGATACATCAGGAGGAACAGATAATTAGTCGTTGGATTGATTTATTTATTTTTCTTGGCCAGCTAACTCAAAAAGTTGAAAACGGATTGTTAAGTCAAAAATTTACCCGAGCTTTTAGGAATCAAACGACAAAGAAAAATGCTTATGTTTGGCTATGAACTGATGGTCCTTTTGCCTGTTTGTCTCTCTGTGTGTCATTTTGTACGTACAGTACGTGTGTCACCAACATTAGTTCAGAAAGTACGGATAGCTTTTCATGAGATTTGCTTCAACTGCTAGGCATGACACAATGTACTCGATTGTTGTGATGATTGGCTGGCCCGCTTATCTGCTTGTCTTTCTATTTTCTAGAAAGTACATAACTCAAAAAGTCAACGATGGATCTTCATGAAATTCGCAGGAACTGCCAGGAGTACCACGAAGTACACATGATTTGGTTTTAGTAATGATAAAGAAAACCTAGAATCGGCAACGATGCGAAGTTTTCGTTGGCATCGTTGCACAGCATACTTAACACATAGAATACGCCATGCATAGTTAGCATCGCGTTCCTTGGCTGCGGTCTGCGCTCTCGGAGTGCTTCTCTAGTGACATGTTCTAGGTTCGTCCATCCTATGCTATGGGGCCAGGCAACCCCAGGGGCCCCTGTAGGTTACCTCAGCCATTAGCTAGGCCTTCAGGACGTCTCTCTTTCGTGCCCACTTTGCTTCCTTGACGATTTCATACTCCTACAACTCATGCTTCATTCTGTTCTTCCTCTTCTTTCCCGACTTGCTGTTCCCATGCGCGTTGATCCTGTGTGGGAACACCTTCGTGCATGGGTTCCCCGTTTCTCTTGGCATACTATATGTACTTTGTTCTTTCCTCTGTCATGTCGTTCTGCTCGGAAACGGAGGCCTAAACTTTCTAACTATAACCACCCAACTAGTGACATGTTCNCCTGTGTGGGAACACCTTCGTGCATGGGTTCCCCGTTTCTCTTGGCATACTATATGTACTTTGTTCTTTCCTCTGTCATGTCGTTCTGCTCGGAAACGGAGGCCTAAACTTTCTAACTATAACCACCCAACTAGTGACATGTTCGAGCAATAAACGACAAGCGTTAGACAGTTAAATTCAAGCCAAATCTCGCACATGTTGAGGATTCAATATTGTTGAGCGATGACTCCCTCTTTCTTTTGCTCAGAAATGCTTAGTTTCGTTGTTTTTGGTCTAATAATACGAGACTGAAAATGCATTATATTTATATATTTTTGCATTTCAAAATAAGGACATGCACTCAATTTTCACCTAATAATACTTGCATAAAGTGCAGGTAGGTAATGAATTTGTGTTCGAATATATGTATAAATATTTTCCTGAAATAAACAGTAAATACATACAAGTATACTGGGTGAGTAGGAAAAAATATGCTACAGAATACTACTCCTTTTTTCTACATATATCAAATAGAAATATCAGTATTTTGCTGATCATTCCAGTTTTGATCATAATGATGACACTAATTTGTTGACCTCCGGAATTTTTGCAGCTCGGCGACCTGCGTACGCAGGGTAATTAGTTGGAATGTACACAGTCCAGCGGGTTAATGAGGTACAACCGTCGCTTATTAACATTTTTCCATGGCTCACCTTGAACTTATTTTTTTTTTTATTTTGAGTAAAAATGTTGGGAAACGTAGAATTCACGGGCAACGCACAAGAAAATGTGCACAGTCCAGCATATTAATAAAAAAAAAAGATCTCAGCAATTAGCGGCATGCCGGTAATTATTTTGCATATAATTTGTTCAAGCAACAACGTGGTTTACTGGCCTGTGATTTATAAACGATACAGTTTACATGTTTCGAGTACACTAACAAAGAAAACAGTAGACAATGTAACGGAATATAGCTTCTAGTCCGGTACGACCGTCCCTTATTAATTAATATTTTGCTGGCGCTTTCTTTGACCTCGTTTTCCTATAAGTAGAGTACAAAATGAAGATTTTGAACACTTTTCAGTTTATTAGAGAAGCAGTTGGCCGTGCTCAGGTAGGAAATTTTACTGTAAAAATTTTAGCAAAGTGTACGAAGTGTTCACTGTGCTCACCCCTACAGCAGTTTTGTCTTGTCAAATCTGTTTTACGGGTTCACCTTGTAGAGCAGTTCAGAATTTTGATCCATCTAGGATAGTCAAGCGTACTGAAGAGAGGCAGTGATTGCTGTGACATAATTATTAATTAAAAAGTACAGTCAGTTTGGCTGTACACCCGAAATATAAAATTCACGTGCAATGTTTCTTGCTGCACAAAGTGTTTTAGGTTTTAGAGAAGTGCCCGGCTGCAATCGATCACAGATTTTCAGAGACGGAAGACGCCCAGTCCTTTCGACCATTCCCTGTTCTGATTAGGGTCAGTACCCCCGCAGAAGCACCTGAATATCGGAAGTGCAGACACAGCAAGCAAAACACCGCGAGACGCTCCACCTGTCTGGCAAAGAGGCTCGATCCCCCGTAGGCAGACTCTCTAACATTCTACACTACTGGTATACATGACCATATCAAGACGGATACTATTTTCTATGTTACTCACTATGTTCTGTGTGTTACCCTCACCGCTAGTACTATGCCATTTCGAAATGCAGTTCATGTTAGATTCAGCAATTCTTACATCGAATGACTCTGCAGCAATGTTATGGCTAGAAATATGTAGAAGGCACTTGTTTTGTGAGCATATTCATAACGGCACATCAAGAAACAAAGTGCAAAAAATATGTACAAATACAAAAATGCCAAAAATATGTACAAAAATAACAGTAAATTTCGGTGCTGGGCAGAGAATTCAATAATTCACGCTTCGATGCACTTTACTGGACCTTTTAAAGCTAACAATGGATTTTTATTGCGTTCAAGGTAGATGGTACGTAACATAAAAAGTAAACTAAAGAAATAAATATAAATATATATATATATAAGATGGAAAAAACTATTTTATCGTCGAAAGACACTGTTAAACCTGAATAGGAGTAGAAATCCTGAAAGCGTATACTGGTATTTTTTGTGAGCATGCTGTTAACGACGCATCGAACAGAAAACACGAAAAGTAAAAGAAATGGCAATAAAAACTCTTTGCTAGGTAGGAAATTCAATAATTGTTGCTCCGAGAGACTGCACTGGACCTCTGAAGCTGAAAATATTTCACTCCCAGGCCAGGAATGAACAAGATAGCGTAAGCGAAATAGACAATCTGCATCAGGTTAGGGGGTGGCCAGCACAGGCGTCACTCCTCTGGCCGGGTTGCGTTTCTGCCACGTAAACTTGCAAAACTTTAGCCTTTCACGATGCAAATTCTGTGAGATGGATTTGAGGACGCGTGAAAAATGGAAAACGGAAAAGGAAATTGAAGGTTTTTCCTGTAAAGGTTGGCGTGTGTTTCAGGTGGGTGTGAAATAATGGCAACACCGATTTCAGAAGTGCCTCATGGTTGGTAGATTTTTGCGTTAGAGATATTATGAAGTAGGTATACTTTAGGCTATAATTTTAGAGTTGACAAACTTGTAGAAATGGCTATTTCACTCTTGCACTTGAAGGCAAGGTTAGCTTTTAAGAGTTCCGTTAGCCAGCAATTAACCCTTAATTGATCTATTTTTGAACTTTTCGTGCTGATAATGCCACAACCGACTGTTTAGTTAATTGAAACTACAATATTTTATTGATTATATCATGAACTAGAGAGCCCAGCCGTCAAAAATGACGGCAAAAATTTTTTGATTGAGCTTTTTATTGTTCCGGTTCCCAGTACTATTGGTTTTGCTGTATTATAGGTCTCATCCCTGCAGGCCTGATATTCCACTAGTGAAACGCAAGCTGTATAACCATGAGTTTTGCAAAACAAAATATCCCCCTGCAGGATAAGGAGTGAATATCAGCTTGGAGTTGATCAAGCGTTAAGTTGCACTAAGAAAATATAGTTCAGCCAAACAGTGCACTGAAAATGCCCAGGGCTCACCGTATTGTGGATACCAACTGATTGTTGAACCTCCAGCGTCGAACTTTTGCTGCGATGTAAATTCAATATAAATAGTCGTCTGCTCAGCGTGAAGATTGAACTGCTACGATATCATTCAGCAACGAAAGCGGGGATATAGAGCTATATTTGGCATCGGTACTCCAAGCGCTGAAAATGTATGGCATCGCAACTTGTTTTTCAGTACATGAATTTTTTCGTATTAAACTCTGAACAGCGGGACGGAGAGACGGACCAACATTGGAGCAAGCAAGGGAGCAAGCGCCCAACATCTGTGTTTTATTATATAGTGGATTTTAATTCACTATAACAGAGTAAAAATACTGAATTCATCTGCCAGACGTCAAATGAGACAAATTGTTTCGTTATAGGGAGACATATTTTACTTATCACGTTCTCAATTAGACCCCTCTGGGGGCATAGGATGGGCCATAGAGTTAGTTTAGGTTCGTCCATCCTGTGTTATGGGGAGCAGCGCTCCCGGGGGGTCCCTGTAGGTTACCTTAGCAGTTAGCTAGGCCTTCGGGACGTCTGTCTTTCGTGCCCACTTTGCTTCCTTCCGATTTCATACTTCTGGTATTACTTTCGTCCGTTCTTCCTCTTCTTTCCCGACTGGCTGTTCCTATGTGCGTTGATCCTGTGTGGGAATACCTTCGTGCATGGATTTCCCGTGACTATCGACATACCATATGTCCTTTCCTTTTCCTACCTTGCAAAAGCTTAGTACTTAGTCAGGCAGGTTTAAACTATCTCATGTTGCTAAAAGTCTCAATTAGACCACCAGGTGTTTTAGGGCAGTATATTAAGGAGCTGAGCTAATCCGTTCAGTGTTACCTTTAATTCCCACCTTCGCTGCTACAGGTGTGAAATGTATTCCCTTCGAGGCATAGGATAAGTCGTGGGCCATTGGGTCAGGTCCCCTAAGGTCACCTATCCGAATATTGAGGGGAGTTCCACCTTCAAAAGGTCCCCATAAATTGCCTGAGCCTTATACTCCGACATTCAGGACGTAATTTGTTTCGTACCCACTGGGTTTATCCCTTGTTTTTGCTACTGCTGTCGCTCTTTAATTTGTTCTTCCTCTTCTTTTCTGCCTGGCTGTAGACAAGTGCGTTGATCTATAGAGTGTGAGCCCTCCCGTGTATGGGTTCCACGTTTCTACTGAATTACTAACTATATCTCCTATACATTTCATCTATCTGTCCAATATCGTTGCAGTGGCTAAGGGTAAGGAAACATTAAAATAACATCTAAAATGAAGCAGTCGGAAGGTGCTTCTACGCCATGCGGATGAAATTTAGAGAAGTGCTAGTTATCTTCCGACATTTCTTTACGCCCACATTTGAAGTGAAGTTTCATAAGGCGTGCAATGACCATTTTTCTGCACCATTTCTGTGCACCCACGCAAATACGCTGCACGAAAAACACGATACATTTTCACGCTATAGCGCAGCAATTTGGCGAACTGATGATCTTTTCGTGCTCGAATGCACTACGAAACGCAACGCCCGCCTTGTTAATACAAATTGCCTGTGCAACGCCACTGAAATAGCGTTGTTTGAGTCTCCGTGCTGCGAAACCTGCGGCAATGTTACCAGTGAATTATTATCCTGCTTGAATATTTCGGTTAATTGGATTTATACGCACTTACGCTGAAGGACACCGAGGGTTTGGGCTGTACATCATGAGAATAAATTTAAGTTATTTGAATGTGGCATATTGTATACACCGACGATTCACTGAAATGATTCCAACGAAGCTTCCGTGGATGTCCGAAGTCTCTACGAACTTCCCAACTAATACAAACGTGGTTTAAACCCTAAAATAATATTAATGGCGGGGACAATAATTCAAGAAAAAGATGCAAATAGTTACTAATAATGCATATTACAGCGCTGCGTACTGCATTCTTCTCTTAATCACAATTGTAGTGATTAGTGCAGTCCATTCGCTTAATAAGTTTAACGCCCATTACCACACGTATCATAGTAACCATGTATTTTTTATTCAGCTAATCGCGTTTATGATTCTCACTGTAACTTGCTGACTAATATCGCATTCAGTTACCCCTTAATTTATCTTATAAGGAGTAGTAGCACTGCATCTAGAAAAATCTACGTATAGTTTAACCACGATATAAATAACACTGATAATAACTTGACTAGCTCAATTTACTATCTTAATATAGGCAGTGAAATCGTTGGCTGACACTTCATGCGAGCAAAATGTTCAATAAACTAATTTTACTCATGAACATATCTGCGTATTAGCTTCATCTTCTTACTTGTCTCCCATTACTTTGCGTTATTTAAACCAATTGCATCGATCGTAACAAATTCTTATCGCTTGAATTAAATGTATTTACCTCGCGAAACCAATACGCTTTAGAACTTTTTGAAAAATTCTGGCGTTATCAGCACTCTCTCTCTCTTTTCAAGGAAGCATTGCTCAGCACAATTTAATCGCTGATATTGTGCATATTACTCTGAATGGAACAAATTGTGCATATTACTATCAATGGAACAAATTGGCAGAGTAAGAATGGTGAGACCTGAGCCTGGCAGTATGCACGCCTCCAGCATATCGTTCCGAGCGGTCTGTATTTTATCGATGCACTTTGCGGAGCGGAAAATAGCTCCTTTCACTGATGTTTATTTTTACAAGATAATTGCACCTCGATTATTCTGTTCATTTCAATGTTTATTTAATACCAGATGTAACTGACAAGTTTGTATTGGACGTTCTCATCGTCGAACTTGAATTGCAACCAGTGTTTTGCATACCCAGCGGCTGTGAATGTATGACTGATATAAAAACTGGATGGTCGTATTTAGCAGTTCAGAAACCGATATCGCTTTGGATTAATTTACCTATTTGAATATCAGGTAGAAAATATGGTGTAAAAAATGTCTTGGAAATTCAAACATTTAGTATTTCCGAAGACAAAACTGTCGATTTATGGAGTACTCTTAAGTGACTTATGTACAATCATACCTACCATATTAGGGTATGATCTGTGAAAGAAAATCTGTTGACTTGAAAACGTCAATAAATTTAATTTTTAATTCTTTATCCTAGTTACAGCTTAAGTAGCGTGTGTTAATTTTTTTATTAAGTGCACACTGTTAATTACTAGGTATTTAATTGTATAATAATAGTAAACAAATATTTTTTAAATATTTTAATTTACTTCATTATTTTAATTTGCTTTACTTCTTTTTCAAATTAGCAATAATTTTGAACTATTCTGTTGATATCAGCTTACTTGCCTCCAGCTTCCAGAGCCTTTGCAGACAAGATCTTCAGCTGTCGATATTATTCACATAAAAATATCTTAGGCGACCTTTTTCTTTTCTGATTGTCATGTAAATTACACTTCGCTGTAACTGAGCGAAAGCGATTGGTGTACTGGCGACAATTTTGGGTCTACCCTCGGTGTCAAAGGGCTGTCATTTTCTCCACTGCCTGTCCTCAGGGGCATAAGATGGGCCATAGGGTTAGATAACTGAGGTTCACCCATATGCTATGTTATGGGGACCAGTGCCCCCAGGGGTATTGTACAGGTTTCCTTAGCCGTTAGCTAGGCTTTCGGCACGTCTGTCTTGCGTACTTACTTTGCCTCTTACCATCTTCATGCTTCTACTGATGATAATTTGTTCTGTTCTTTCTCTTCTTTCCCGATTTGCTGTTCCCATGCCCGTTGACTTGTGCATGGGTTCCACGTTACTCTTGACATTCTTTATGTCGCTTCTTCCTTCCTCTCTTTGCATCACATCGTACTCTGTGGGTGGGAAGGTGAAAGTAGAATAAAAATACCCTCCTGGCCACTCAGCATGTGTTGAGCTATATTTTTAAGGGTGCTTGTTTTGTGTTAAGCTGCACATGTGGCTTGTAAATTCCTACCTTGGAGGTTATGCTATGCCGCGGCCTGTAGGTGTCCAAGAAGACTTGAGTTATTATTTGCCAAAGCCAGCTAATACTTCACACGTCTCAATGTTACTCAATGTTACTCCTAATTCAGCTGTGGTATAGTAGCTACAAGCCAGAACTGCTGACATCAACGACACTGAAAGTCACAAGATCGGTTGCCAACCCAGGCAAGCGAGATCTTGCGGCGCTTGACTTACTTACTCAGCAGTTGTCTACTTGGCTTCTGCAGGGTTACTGACCTTTGCCAGAACTGAGGAGGGTCGGGGGTACAGGTCGTTGTAACAGAGCCTTCTGTCAATGGTGCCGTAGCTGTTGGTCTGTGGTTGACGGCAGCCGTACCCGCCTCTGGGGCCATTTTGTCTATATTTGCTGCACGAACTAGTGGTTGTGGTATTCTCAGTAAGGGTGCGGCCAAGTTGACTCCAACTTTACACTGTAACCCCGCATAAGACTTCTTAAATATGACTCGGGAATATGCTAAATTTTCCTTAATCGCCCGCTACATTCGCTCTGTTCACTAATTCGAAGAAAACTATTTATTTGCGGCCCGTTCGAGTAACTCTTCTTCTTTTACAGATTTCATTATGCCTTGCCAGGGCTTGCTCCGATTCTGTGAATCTCAACATTATATTTGTTACTGTTATGGCATTACTTTACCTACCGCAGCCACCAGCACATTACTCTCCATCAACAGTAAAACTGCTGTCTATCTTCAATTGAAAAATTTTAAATTAAATTCACTCTCTGTTTGCTTGCGATATTTTTCTCTGCTGAGAAGAAAATTATTCATGGCTCGTAAGAACAACCTTTTCTCTTTTCCGGACTCCTAACCGGTCTATCTATGCCGGGCTCAATGAAGGCATCCTCATTATTGCGACTGTTGACTGAACTCGCTATTAGTGCCTCTTAAAAATGAAAAGTTTTTGTGTTGGAATTTTTTAAGGTTGCTTGAGCTTCTGCGCTAGAGCAGAAGATGGGGTTATTAAGTTGAGGATCAAGGATAAAACTAACTTTATTGAGTGTAAAAAGATGTTGCAGGGTTTATGAAGAAATGTACAAGGCACCCATTAGTTTCTGTACAATACTGTAGATGCAAAAGGATTCGTTAATCAAGGATTTCAAGGATTCGCTTTGTGTAGTTGTTTATGTAGGAACTTTGAGAATTTACCTTTTATTACCACCTGTAATAACGATACGAAATTGAGATTTATGCGGACTCTTTTTAACTCTTCTGTTTCATAAACTAGCTATGGAAGAGATGCAAAGGGTAGGCTTTGTAGGGATAGTTTATATTCACTTGAAGAAAGATGCACTGAGAACATTATAGTTTTTGACCGTTGCTTCGCAGGCGATCATTGGGGTCTCTTTCAGAGTCTCGTTGTAGGTACGTCGCTGAAGCAATTCAAATATCTATTAGTTACCCCCTGAGTCGTCTTTGCTCGAGAGAGATATTACCCAGTTCTTTTAGGCGACATTCATACGGCTTGTTTCGCAGCTGAGGTATCAATTTCGTTGCTCTGCGTGGGACTCTTTCCATGTTATCGATATCTTTACACATACTGTATGTGGCGACCCGAATTGAGCAGCAAATTCTATGTAAGTGTGGCCGCACTAATGCCTTGTACAAGGGAATGATGATGTCCTTGGACTTGTATTCAAAATTTCTTGTGTTGAATCCCAGAACTCTGCTAGCCATCTTCACACTCTTATTAACTTGCTGACTGTGTTGTAATTTGTTTGTAATAGTGATTCCCAAGTCACGTTGTTGGGTAACAACTGCCAATTCTGGCCCGTTCATTTTTAATTGGGTTGAAGGGTTCTCCGGCCCTACATGCATTACTGAACATTTGTCTACATTAAAGTTCATCTTCTACGTTGTGCTTCATTCCACGAGATGGTCCGGGTCTTGTTGGAGCTCGGCTTTTTTCGTGGCTGGATGGCATAGTTTAGTATTATCCGCGAATTTACTGATTTTACTACGGATGTTGAGATTGAGATCAGTGATGTCTCTTATGAACAGAAGTGGGCCAAGCACGCTGTCTTGCGGAACCCCAGATGATACCTGCGTCCAGTCGCTTGTCCCTGGATCCGGCATAAATAGTCTCCCTGAATGTCATGGGCTTCCAATTTTTTCCATTAACCGTTGGTGGGGGACTTTGTCAAAAGCCTTTTGGAAGGCTAGATACACGAGGTCCACACCCTTTTCCTCGTCTCTAACTTCCGTCACTTTCGAGAAGAAGTCCAGTAGGTTTGTTTGGCAGCTTCTTCTACGTCGGAAGCCGTGCTGAGTGTCGGAAATGAGCTGGTGCATCCTCAGGTAATCAGTGATGCGCTTCTTCAAGAGGAGTGCGATGGTTTTGCTGACGATGGATGCAAGACTGAATGGTCGATAGTTGCTGGGGCTTTTCTTGTCCCCCTTTTTATGTCTTTCGAAACAACACTCAACAGTTTTCAAGCTCACATTGTTGAGATGAGAGGCGGTAGCGTCTTCGTCAGGATGCCCCTGGCCATTGCCTGTCTTGCCTGGGTTCACAACAATCCCGGCTCGCTCGTACGCGATCTGTATCGCATCCAGGTTCCTCTGCAGGCCCGTTGGGTTGCATCCAACAACGGCTGCGCGTATTGTAGCTCGCTCGCAGAGTCCAGCGACATCCGAGAGCAGGCCTGCAGTTGGCGCAGGTTGTAAAGGCTGCCGTCCAGGGGGCAGGTGAATGGGTCCCCGTCAGCCGGGTCATTCCACGCTTCGTTGCTGTCATGACTGAAATTAAATACAGGTTGAAAACTAGAACGCTTCAGTGACGTAAGACCATCACCCGCGGTAGGGGGCAAATTCAACGAGGTCATTTTTGATGAACGAGGCTAGGGCACAGCCCGATTCCTTCCCGGAGATAAGCTCTTAAATAATAACGTAGGAAAAAATAGAACGCCCCGTTATCCAGACGATCTACCGCGGTGGAGGCAAATTCTCCCCGTTTGAAAAAAATTCAACGACGTCATGCTTTATAGCCAGCTAGGTCTAGTTTTTTTTGCATGGGTCATATCTAGATTGACCCACCAAACTCCCTACAAAAAATTATTAATATTGCTCAACTCCTTCGACCACTTATTATGTGGACAGACAAATATTTGTACTTAAATCTTCAACGAAAACATTATCACCTCTCTCACTTCGTTCGCGGGTGATAACAACCGGCGCAATCATGCATCCCTGCCGTTCTCCTGCCCCACATCGAATGGGTCCGACTTTCTCCATATCACATCACCCTGACGGCAGAGTCCTGAGCACAGCCAGAAAAAGCGGCGGGCACGCAAACCTTCGCTGTATCTCCCAAAGCAATTGGCGATTCAGAGTATCGAAAGCTTTAGGAAGGTCAGTACAAACACCACGTAGAGCGCCCGGTGCTGCTCGATGCACTTTTCCTGGAGTTGCCGCAACACAAACAGCACATCCGTGGTTCTTCTGTCTCTTCTGCAGCCGCACTGACTCTCAGGCAACACTTGCCAACGACAGCGGCCATCAGTCTGAGCAGCAGTATGTTAGCGTTGACTCGCTACGCAAGGGACAGAAGCGAAATTCCTTGGCTGTTGCCCCATACACCGCGGTCGCTTTATTATGGTTGTTAATTTTGAAGTAATTTCTTTGAAGCACTGGTACTCGTACTTTGCTATGCCGGGCACCCCTGGTGAACTTTTTACATGTTCTCGCACCCTCTACAAAATTAAGCACCCATTTGATGATGACACATGGAATTTATACTAACTTTTGTGCGACAAATTTATGTTAATTTGTGAATGACTGAGAAGCAAAACGGTATCTCGCATTTCTGAAAAGGTCCTCCCCTCTCAATCGCACCCCTAGGGTACCATGCAACTCAGATTGGGAACGCCTGTTTTAGAGGTTGAATATAGTTATTTGCGAGTTTCCTAACAACTTTAATTCTTTGAAGCAGTTGGACCTCTTTATATACAGCAGTCCAACGTTCACATTTTTAGCTACACTAAATAATTATGTAGAGTACTTACGAAAATTACTTGAGCTCTTCGCGTTTAGTTTATGAATTTCCTTGTAATATCCTCTAAACATTAATTTCTCTTCAGGTGAAATTGATGTTTGTTTCACCTTCACTTAATCATTAATGCGGTGCATTTGGTTCTGAGTTCTTTCTTCCCTCAGTAGATGTATATTAGTTCTGCAACCAGTTGTGCCGCGTTTCTATGATGAATAGTTTTTCTTAACTATGTGCTTTTTTTAATTTGAATTCGAAATTGTCGTGGACCATTCAAAAGGCTAACTGCACAAGAACAGCAAGCCCACGGGAAGAACGATCATTTCTCGGAGGAATTCATTGAGCTACCGCACTTGTCATATTACCCATCTAATTATTCGCACTTCATCATTTAGCGCGGCGGGAGCCTAAGCCAGCCCGGCAAAGTGCGATGGGCCATAATTGCGTAGCAGAGAGGCAAAGTGGGCTACCTCTTTTTTTTTAAGATAGGAACTTAGCTGAGTCTGCCTTCATGAAGTCTCATTACGGCCCCGGAAATTTTTTTCTGATTTTGGAAAGTACTTTGGCGAGAATACCAGGCGCTGAAATACAATTCATTTTCCTTTCGTTACTCGAAGTGCTCTTTGATGAAAAGGATTGGGTGCAATTTGCCTAATAGATGTTCTATGATTTATTTTCTATTGGTCGACGCTTTAGCTTTATTTTATATTGTAGAACTTAACTGATTGAAACTGGGCTCTTACAAATGTTCCTTTTGAAATTCCCTGGGGAAAATGTACTGTCTATTAACCTCAATAAATGTATGCATATTCAACAGCCAGTTTTCTTTTTAACAGAGGGAATTAAAAATAATCTTACGATACAGTAATATCGGGTGCCTGGTGGGTCTCACCGTCCCCTGTCTTAATCGCAGAGCAGGACAGAGAGAAGGGCCCAGTTACTGGGCCCTAGCTCACGTAGGGCCGCAAACCTGAGTACCTTTTCCGCAGGAGATGTTGCATCTGGCTGCAGTTCCTGCTGACGAGGTTAGTTTTGCAAAGTTAGGTTGGTTCTCTATTTCTTTTTCTGTTCCGCGAGGTGGGCTGTCGATCGAGATAGCGTACCTAGTCCGCGGGACTTCTCTCATCTCTCTCGTGTGGAAGGCCGTGAAAGAGGTCGGCCACACGAGTGTCTCCTACTATGCTTTCCGCCTTGTTTCCTGCCCGTAGTAGCGCACGTAGGCCACGCGACAAATTATGTGGTATTTAAATACTGCACACACATCTCTGATGGAACGCCTGAGTTGCGGCTACTGAGGTTGAACAAGATTTATAATAATGATAATATTATTAATAATCATGGAGGGCCGGAGCGTAAGTCCCGGATGCTCTATGGGAATGGGCCCTTTGGTTTGTCTATTGTCTACCATCTAAGCTGATCTACCCAATGCTATTCAAGAATTTTAACGGCAAACAATATTATTTCACAAGCAAAATACTATGTAAAAACATCACTGAGTAGGTGAGTTCTTCAGAGCAAAAGTCAGAAAAAGAACCTAGAAACCGGAGCCGCGTCAAAATAATTATTTTCAGCGTCTTTCCAGAAAGACACGGACCGGCAGTAATATTACGATAAGTTATAGGGACCCTTTTGAATTAAACGCTCTAGGCTCGCCTGCTCTGAAAAATCACATCCGCTCATTTGCGAGCAAAGTTTTTTTCTTTGGTGCGCTTGAGTTAGATGCAGCTCTGGGTAAGTTGATGGCCATAAATCAGTCTCTGACTGCATCACGGATCTAAGAGATGTTCTATTTTTATGAAGTGAATGAGCAATTTTGATGAGTCAGGTCACCAGGAATTACTGAGATGTAGAGGCATTCATATTAACGATCAGTGTGAGCCATCGTGACTTGAACGAGAAAATTTATTATTACTGTTAATTTTGCAGTACCTTTGTTCTTCTATGTTGTGGCTAAATAATTCATTTGTTCTTAGAAATTTTCAGTGAAAGAAAGGAAGAATTTTTTTTCAGAAAATGGAGGTGGTTGGAACTGAGAAGTGTTTCGTAAGATTATTCTTTACGGCTGTTTTCTGTATACTAAGCTCTTATTTTCTTTAACGAAATAGTGGTAATTCTTCCTCTATTTGTCATTAATTTGGCAATTGTACTACAAATTTAGGCATTCCGTAGGCGCTGCGTGTCCTCGTTCCCTAATAATAACTGGAAAATCAAGCGGGCTTAATTACTTTCGGTACGTGGGATGGTGAGCATATTATAGTCTTGTAGAAGCTGATAAGTAACCTCGTCTACTTTTTTCTGTGACGGACGCCCCTTAATTAACGGAATCTCTCTAAGGCCTGGCGATGGCAGCCCTTAATGGCCCGCTGACGACACCTGAACATCGATTTTGTCCTTCCAATCCTGGCCGTAACAGTTTTCTTAATTAAAGTCCCGCTCAGCGGCGGCGGCCGTTATTGATATCTCCAAGACCAAAGTTTTTCAACGTATCTCCTGATACCGCACGTATCAACAGTCAAGATATCGTGTCAGTTTGAAACAGATGGTCGAATATTCCGAAAAGATGGAGGTGAAATTGTTTACCGATTTCGGTCCGTTAACGTGAGTATGGCCGTGACGGTATAATTGATGCCACTAGAGCATCGACTTCAGTCGCTCGGTCCATGCCTCAGAAGTTTTCTTAATTAGAAGGATGCTCTTCACTGTCAGCCTTTAATGACATCTCCTATGCCACAGTTTTTGTAACGTATCTATTGATATCGTACCTGTGAAGATAGAGTACCATCCTAATCTTTAGTGTAATGAACATATATAATTGTTTGTCGATTTCTGCCTCATCATCTACACTTGTAGAAGAAAAAAAAAATGGAATAATCTTACATATTCCAGAGTCATCTGAGCTACAAATTCATGAATTCAACTTAAATAAAAACCGGGCAAAATAATGATCAGGCATTGATTCTGATCTTGCGGTTTGGCGAGCAGTATTCTTGATGAGAGTGGTTACATACAGTGGCACCCATTATTGATATATTGGGTGCGATAATTTTTGTTACGCCTCTATATAGATATCGCGCGTATGAAGCTGCACCAACTCAAGCGTACTTCCAGTCTTTTCTACATATCCGAAATAAAATTGTTCACAGGTTGCTGGCTTGCCTATCATTGTACAAAGACGATCATTATCGTTTGAGGGGTGACGGTAACTAAATGAAATTAAATGAAGATTTCGATCCAGGAAGTGAGAATTACCTTCGACTGCAGCCGTATACTCCTCTGAGGCATGTAGGCCTACTGAATATCTGCAGCACAAACCAGTGCGTCTAGGTTTTCCAGTTGGGGGCCGGTCAAGTTGACTTTACCTTTACAGCTTACCTTTGGCAAAAATGTGTAGCATTTGATGCGAAGGAATCAGAGGACGAAAGCCCGAACACTGCAGGAGGAGAACCACTGCAGAAATATGCGGAAATCGGCGATCATGACGTGGAAACAAGCAGTTATGAAATAGCACGGAACACAATGAAGAAAAGTAGTAGCTTGGGAGAGGACTTGAAATTCAAAAGCGAAAAGAAGCCCAGAATCTGCAAGTACTATGCACCCAAAGAGGTGCCCTAAGTTCATGAAATACGACAGGCAAGGTTACAGCCTAAAGAGAGAATGCGATCTTTTTTATCCCTGTTTGTGCCAAGAAGCATTCAGAAATGGCACGGGTTTTGATACCACATGTTCAAAAATACATCTAAAAGGAACCATTCGAGCGGCTCCCACTGCCCACCATAGGCACACCCACGCTGAACGAGAAGAAAATTCGGGGAGACCGTGGCAAGATTCAAATTGCATAGAAATTAACAAGTAGGGAGAAAATAACCACCAGTACAATGTGGATGGAGATATTACCTCGAATAATCGTGACATGAGCGTGTACAATCAAGATGTGAGGAGAGATTTGCAAAATATGTAAAAAATTTTACAGACACTGTACGGAAAGATCTCGTCCATGGAGACGTATATGGAAAAAGGAAAAACTGCAGCATGGAGGGCCAAGAGTACCTTGGAATCCATCAAGAGTGGAAAATCCTACACAAATGTGGAGGTAGAATCCTGGAACACGTCATCAACTGAAATAGTAAACAGCCAAACTGTCACATCAAATCAGAATGACCACCAGGACCTGAAATCAAATAAAGTTGAAATACTTAGCAAAGTCCACGTTGTAAACATACGAGGCCTGTTAACGAAAAATTACAGAGAACAAATGGTACTGCAGGATATAATAAATGATGCAAGTTCTAAACTCCTTGCCGTTACTGAGACTCATCTAGATGGTACAGTCTACGATGCAGAATTTCAAATAGAAAACTACGTATTACATAGAAGTGACCGCAAAAATAGGAAGTGTGTTGGTGATGAATTGGGACGGCTTGAATGCAGAATTGCAGTCAGTAAACTGGGACGAACTTGTAAATAACTCAATAGAAAGTGAAAGCATCAATGAGATATTCGAAAACATTTTATTGGAGAAGTGCATGAAGTACCTTAGCCCGGCAAAAAGAAAATTTAATAATAGTCGACACCATAAATTTCGTAAAAGACTACTTAAGAAACGAGCAAAACTCATCAAATGCCAGCAATCAACGAAGTTACTACAACGACCAACCGAGTGCAAAAAAGAAACTAGATGAGATAGAACGTCAGCTTGCAAGATCACACGATGAAGAAACTCAGGAAAAAGAAAAGCAAGCCACTGAAAAAATAAAAAGCAATAGCAAATATTTTTTTACCTATGCATCACATCATTCTTCGGTAAAATCGAAAATCGGGCCATTGGTGAATGATGCAGGTTCTATTGTTGATGATGACCAGGTCGCAGTTGGCGAAATATTAAGCCGTCAATATCAAAAAGTCTTTCGTGACAACATTCCATATCCTGAAATCCCAAGAACTGATTTAGCTACAAACTACCTAACGGACTTAGAGTTCACAAAACTAAGCATTGAACTAGCCATTGATGAACTTAGCGGCAACAGTGCAGCGGGACCAGATGATGTGCCTGCAAAAATCCTTAAGATGTGCAAGCTAAGCAT
>LQNS02004412.1:92079-106569 GCA_001587735.2 Parhyale hawaiensis | reverse complement strand
GGTGGTGACGCAATGGCCACAAACTATTCTAATAGTTTCGCGGTTCGGGGGGCGAGATTATTCAACAAAATGCCACGTCACATCCGAAATGTCACCGGTACAGAGACTGTGAAATTTAAAAACTTACTGGACGCATACTTACTGCAAGTGCCAGATAAACCTGTTGTAAGCGGCTACGTGAACTGTGGGGATAACTCACTGTTAGCCATCCCACTGGTCACGGACTGCAGCATCACCTCTGCGCAAGATGGGTTGCGTGCATAACCCCACCTGGACCTCGTCCGAAGTATCATCAAGAGAAAATATCAAGATAGACATCAAGATTTAGGAAGGTGCTCAACTGTGGCAGTCTTTCTTGATATCTCGAGAACCACAAAATATTTTTTCTCGTCATTTCTCTACCTCTGAGCAAGAGTGTGAAATTTTTTATACCGAGCTTGTCATTGGAAAAAATTGTAAATTCGAATACATTATATCCCTGGAACTATTTGATATATTACAGTTGCGCTTGAATGGATGTCACGTGGCATCGCTGTTTTCCAGGGGCTCTAGCTCCAACATAGCCTTCCCTGACAGTTCCTATACCGAGTTAGCATAAAGCATTTTTGACAAATGCGTATATACTTTGATAACGCTTATAAGATGAAACATCATTATCTCGCCTAGTATCACCTATTCTATGCTATGGGTAGCAGCAGCGCCACAGGGGGACCCTGTAGGTTACCTTAGCCGTTAGCTAGGCCTTCGGGACGTCTGTCTTTCGTGTCTACTTGCTTTCTTCCCATTTCATACTGATACTGATCGTTCTTCCATCTGTTCTTTCTCTTCTTTCCTGACTTGCTGTTCCCATGCGCATTGATCCTGTGTGGGATGTGGGAACACCCTCGTGCATGGGTTCCACGTGATATCGTCCTTGTTGTGGAAACGGAGACTTTAACTTCTGAATGTAATAATAATAATAATACTATTATTGCCTAGCAAGCACGTGCCTTGGGAAATTCCCCATTGCTCACTTATCAGAACATCTATCACTATTTAACCCATTCAAAATATTAATATAGAGCTTACTGCATTATGCTCATATCAATTAGCATAATTATTTGGATGATATTTACATTTTCCTCATTACGGAAAATATAACTACGATAATACATCTTCCAGGGTAAGTATTGCGTGTCCCTGACGACACGCACCTGTCGCCAAATTATTGGCAATCGCTGCAAACAAGTAGAAAAGTGAGCAAATTTATTTACTAATTAGATGCTTGCGAGGTAAAAAAAAAGCATTTCGTGAACTTGACGACACTTCGCTATCGATTTTTTTCCCCTCAGACTCTGCCATCCGCTGTTTCCCTGATGACGCTGCTTCTCAGCAGCGGTAGTCGTTAATGTTATCTAAAAACCATAATTTTACCAATACTGCGGATGCTAAGCAATAAGCAGTTCACTAAACTTTACTTAAGGATGAGAAAATAGCACGCTTTCACTAAAATTACTTACTTCTAGTATAATAACAATTTTTACAACTTAGTTGATTCGCAAAACTGATGAAACCTTCTCGTTGATTTTTATCTTTCAATCCAGGCCGAAGCAGTTTCGTAATGACTGCTGTCCTGCAGTGGCAGTCGTTAATGATAGCTAGCGAGTCATAATTTTTTAATGTTCGCTGCGATACGGCGCCTATCAAGCTGCTACTTCCGTCCATCTCCATATCACTAAACTGTAATCGACAATCGACAACCAATTAAAAGTTTGGGAAGTCGTTTACTTATTGCAGACTTGTGATATCATCAGGTTCATTAAATTATTTAATCAACAACTATATTCCCATTAGGTTAGGTTCTTAAAAATAGTTTAACAAATTTTTTTGGGACTTAAGGATTGCATTTTTTGCCATGGTATGTCACGGCGAGCTGGTGCGAGAACACTTGAAAATATACGTCAGCTTGAGTTGCTTCTTTCAAATCAGCGCCCAATTTTACTTAGCAATATGTTGCTTTCTTCTAATTATTAAGTTTTGTAACTTGTGTGATCTAATTTTCTTTCGAACTGTTTGCGCGTAAAAATAAAGTATTTGTAATTACATACGTTTCATGTCTAATAGTAAAATGATCAAATAAGGTTTTAGGCTAAAATCTGAAATATACGAAAATTTCCTATGGTGTATTATAATTTCGTTATCTGTATCCTTAGTATGGACCTAGAACCTCTTTCTTTCCGTAACCAAGTTGTTTCCAGTAATATTACTGCCGTCTTATGAAATTTGTGTTAGAATATAATTATGAAGCTTGCATAAAGGCTTAGCCAAAGTCTGGAAACCCTGTAGAAGTAGCTATAAGACGTTTAATTAGGGCTTAACAATATTTTGGTTCATCAAAAATCTACGGAATTTGATCGAGTGTTTCACTTACTTTTTTATCTATATCTACTAATTTTAACCGAAAGTTTAGCGTCTATTCTACACTATAGAAGTCTCAAGAATTTGAGTAGAGATTTCTTTTCTTTTAAAAGTTACGCAAAAGTATCACCAATCGTAAACGATGTGCATGGTTGGGGAGATTCACTAATGGTGAAGATGCTATCCGTGGCTGGCTAGCCAAGTAAGATGATCCAGAATATATCCATGGTTGGTTTGCCAGGTCAAACGATCGAGAAAACGATATACTGTATAGTCCAGTCAAGCTATCGAGCAGAAAATATCTATTGCTGGCTTGCCATATCGCATGAAAAACATTCTCCCTTTTCCGTTCCTGTTTGACGTTCAGAATTACCTGGCCATGTCGATCCGATTTGTATGTCTTCGTTTGGTGACCCTCGTGGGGCATTCCAATACTTCGATACAGCCCTCCAATTGGTTCTTTTGTGAACACGGTCGTTGTTATTGAGCTGTGTGGGGCGTTGCTTCTTGAGTGATGGGCAGTTAAGGAAAAATGTCTTCTGTTGGTATGACATTGAAAAGTGAAGGTTCCGCTGGAGATGAGGTGTAGAGACCTGCAATGAAACCGAAAAGTACTACAGTGACTGGTGTAAAATACTTAAGCACTAAAATATTGGTTAGAGACCATGATTCACGGCATAATTCTTGATGCAGGCAATATTTAGAAAAGTTAGAAAGAAACGAACTATACTACACTGGTAAGGTTTAGCAAGTACAGCGAAATATTTTATTGAAGTGTAACCTACAGGATGTTTAATATGGAAGTATTATTTGAAGCATTGTCTTGGCTATTGGTTACCAAGAATTTCATGCTCCAGAATGGTCATGTTTACTATTCTAATGAGAACTAGACCCACACCGCAGGCGGGGTAATTATTTTTTTTTTTTTAAATTGAAAAAATTTCAAAGCATTATAATTATGCCTCTTCTGCTATCGCGTCTAATTATTAATGGAGTAGCACTATGTTTGAAGGTCTCTAATGGATACGGCGTGGATTAAATGACTAATCTATAGTGTTCTGCTGAATTATTATTTTCATCATTTTTCGGCGCCCACTCAGCTATCGGAACGCAAATCATGTCAATGCCTATTTTAAAAATTATTCTTTACCCGAAGAGTTGAAAGTTTGAAACTCATATCGATAAAAAATTTTTCCTTCACTAAAAAATTGAGAAAATTTTGAAGACTATTTTGACAAGTGCAGTACTTCACTGAGGAAATAAATGCGAGTCTGAAAGAGGGTTCCCACGAGTGTGTTTTGGTTTTATATGCAGCACTCATTGTTTCAATGTGTAGATGTACCTGTCTCAACAACCTTGCATATATTTCTCATTTCTAATTCACTCAAAGTATGAAAAGATGCCCAACGCTGTACTAGTGACACTGAGCCAGCTGGTGGGGCAGAGTCACAGTTTAGGTCGTCTTTTGGTAAACAAACAGCTGTGTTTGTTAGGATGCACCAAAACTTTCAGTCGTCGGTATGGGCAACAGAAGACTGTTGCAGGAACCCATTTTTATGTCGGTTACTGCGCTTGTGCGCTTTGGCCCATCAGGTTATCGCCACGCACCAGTTTTGTGCTGATGAGTGGGTGAGACTTGAAATAAAGTTTACTTAAGATAGGGTCGTTCTTGTGAGATTTAAAAGTATATTTTGGCGGTTGACAATTATACATTCCATCCTGGGTAGTATTAATTTTTAGGAGTTTTTCTTGGCATTATTATCGATTTTTTAGAATTCATTTCAGTAGTGCAGGGATTCAGCGACATATCGCTTTTCGAACCCAGACTTAATCTCCGCTGCAAATTAAGAACATCCAAAATTTGTAACTGTAACCCTATACCTATTCAACTAAACTCCGAGTTCCCGTAACAAAGAAAACCGCTATTAACTGAACCGTCGTTTTTGAAGGACGCTGCTTCTGACAGGGTTGCCTAATATTATTTTTATTCTCTTGCCACTACGAATTTATTCGAGAAGGAAATCCCTCAGTGAGACGGAGTCGTCAGAGGAGGACGTAAATTGTTCAGTTTTTCTTCAAGAAGGCTGGGAGGCCCGACTGTGAAACCTAGCGAGAATTCCTCCAAAAGGAAATGGCGTGGCAATGCGTTCGTGAGGGCAAACCATAAGTCAGTCTCCAAAATATGGAGCCTTTGCAAATGAGTCTTAAGTTTTGTTGCCCGAAGAAGAAATCCGAAACTGCTTTCCGATTTTTTTCTACTGGGGGTTTGAGTTAAGTGAGCCGTCAATGGGGCTGACGGAGTAAGCTGCTCTGCAGCTCCTAGTGCGTTGTCGGCACTTTTCTTTCATGTTTTTGTGAACAACCGAACCAACTCTTTCGTCGCTTGGGAAAATGCGAATTGCTTTAATAGCCGAATAATTTTCGTGCGCTAAGTAAGCTGTCGGTGAACACGAAGGAAAAGTTTTCCCTTTGAACATTCTCCAAAGCTACTAACTTTAAGCAGATTTGTCAAGTTTTCTCGGATGTGTTTGTGGAAGAAATTAAGCATCTGCTTATGAACTAAGCTCTTTGAATTTTGTATAAAATACTGCCTCGCTTCACTTCTGCACCAGCAATGTTTTTAAACGTTGAAAACTTTGGGTTTACGTTAGTTTTTGCTGCTCTTACTTTTTCGTACCCTCACTATCAACTTAAGTCCTACTTAAAATTGTGGCGTTCATTTTCAATGTGATGGTAAAGGTTTTTGATGTTTGTCCAGATGAACCAATTCAAAGTAGCATTAGAGCTGTAATTACCATTCTTTCATCGCAAAAATTCAAACGACTGAGAAGTAATTTTTAGCTGCTGAGAGGTCGAAAAAGAAAACTTGGAATCTGCACGGGAAACGCAAATCTGCTTAATGCACTTCTGATTTTTTCAAACAGGAATTATACAAATAAAAAGTAGCTAGTGCATTGAAACGTTACTTTTCTGATGACCTTAATGGACTGAGGGCTTTGCAGTGAGATAGAAAATAATATGCAAACTATGCTTAATGCTGCACTTAGCTGGTCTTCCCCATTTTATTCATCGAGGGTTTCAAGGTAAATGTTGCACGCTTGAGTCCTATGATTTTTATCCTGCAAAAATAAATGGGATCTAATTCTTCAAATGTTGAGCTCGATACTGCAGTTAATACGACTGACTTTTCTGCTGTAGGAAGCGGGCTCGATTTTTGCAATGATTGCGCTCACGGTAGCCTATGTAGTGGTTGAATAGTCAGGGTACTCGTCATTTGGACTGTATATAATCGGGCTCGTGGGATTCCGACCGGGGACGCCAAGAAAGCATAAATACGTATGTACTCGGCCGCTTTATGGGCCGGTTGCCTCCTAAGAGTTGACTTTGATTGGGAGCGAATCCCTATTCAATAATCTGAATGACTGACCAGCGTTTTTCCCTCCACTTTCTGAAGAACACTCGCTTCTTGAAAGAAAGGAAACTTTTCAGTGCCGCCTCCGAATGTTCCTCAGGGGCGAGTCGTCGTCACTTTGCCCTCGAAAACTTTTCGCAAGGATAAATTCACTCGTGCAAGTTACAAGTTTTATCAAGGGGTAATATACACAGAGCTTTTCAAACGACAGCCAAAAGTGACTCTCATGAAGTTCGGGTTTGCTTTCAAAGTTTAGCTTTGTGAGAGCCGTGAAGTTTGGCACACCTGCCGTGCTGAGCAAATTAGTGAAGTTTGGCACACCTGCAGCGCTGATAAATTAGTGACATATTAAGAGATTTACGAGCCTAGGTGCCAAATTTCAAGGAACGTTGGTAACTTCATTAATTAATTGGACTTTCAATTAATCGCACAGCATTTCAGTGCTTCGTCACAGTGATAATATTTGAAACATCCTTTATGAATGGCGCCGTGCGTCTGTTATATTAATTAAAGAACAGAAAAGAGCGCTCCCTTGTGTGGCCCATACATACAAAGCCACGTGTGACGCCATCGTCAGTCAGGGAAATCGAAATTTTGATTATGGGAAACTTGCCGTGGCGTGATTGGCTGTAGCAGAGTGTGACGTCATTCATGGCTTTGTTTTCCCCACGGGAGAGCACAGTGGCGGATTCTGCTAGCTCTCAGTATCAATGAAGTTTCTGTTACCGGCAATGTAAAGTAAATTCTTGCGATGCTTGGCTTCCGCCATTGCGTTTTGAACATTCACTCTTCACTTTGGTCGTGTAGGGGTACTGACCCTTACCCGCGATGGGTACAGTCGAGAGAAGGAGGTGGAGTGGCCGTTGCACGTCAGTCTTCCGTTTTTGATGCCATAACTTTGATAGTATGTGGTCTACTGCAGCCGTGCACTCTTCTGGGCCTAGTAGGCATCTTTTTGCAGCACGAACCAGTGCGTGTGGGTTTTCCATTTTGGGTGTGCGGTAAAGTTGGCTTTACCGTAGTCAATGGTGCACTCTAAAACAATACGTACTGTAATCTGGACTAACTTTCGTGAGTAACAAGTTTTTTTTTTTTGAGAGAGAGAGAGGGTTACGCGCTCAAGCGAATGAATGACTTAATGCAGTAATCTAATTTCAAAGAAGGTCACATTGTTACTGTCAAAGACTTGAGCTAACTTATTTTCTGATGTGATCTAACTTCATCAAATCTCCTATTTTCATGGAGCTAAGTCAAAGGTTGAAATTACTCAGTTATCTAATCTGATGAGTTAATGTTATGCCATAAATACCACATTTTTATGGTACTGATCAAAGACCTGAGCTGGCTAATAGTCTGACCTAATGCACTTCCACGATATTATGTTTCTGCGAAGCTAGTGAATACCACTTGCGTTGCATTGCCAGGATTGTTTACGGTAGGCGAGCTGCCGCTCCCCTTGTCCCATCTCGCTGTTTTCCTCCATTGGCAGCAAAAATACAGTAATACGCTATGCTTGCAACTTGTTTTGTTATTCTCGGGGACATTGCATATGCATGACATACGGGACACAGCTTCGGGACATTTTGCTTCCGGTGCCGCTTTCGTGTCCCTCTAGATTCGTTCCTTTATTATACGAAACAGGCCAAGAGTTGGGACATTCTAGAGAGACAATGACATACTTGTAAATGTTGCCATGAAATTGAGTGATGGTTCGCTGCCATGTTCTAAAACATGGTACTTGACACCAAGATATTCCGACTTCCACAGGAGCAAAGCTGTTATCAAAGTGGTATAATTTCTAGTACGTTTCTGAATGAAATTTCTTGATGCCAATAAGGTGCGCTTCATGGTCGAGCAGGATAATGATATGCTATCGAGTATTGTATGCAGTTAATAATCTCACAAAACAGTGATTCTATTTTTCCATTGCCCTTCCTTGCCCGGATTACTTTCTGAATTTTGAAACAAATCTTATGACACTCGAATTAAAAAAATACGGCACGCTTAATTATATATGTGCAAACAATTAACATAGCTAACCCTTAGGAGCCCCAGCGTAGATTTTTCTGCTGCATCAGTTTTGTACGAAAACCGCTATTTAATTACGGTATTTCTATGTAGATCAATCTACGCAGCGGCCATATTGGGTTAACTAAGGTAGTGTAATTGCTTCTCAAATAATTTCTAACTCAGATAAGGTTTTTTTAGTTCAATGTAGATTGTTCAAATAACTGCTTGATTTACTTCATATATTAACTAATTTAACTAATTACTAAATTGATGTAACTGCATGATGAATATTGTTTAGCGAAAATAGTTACTGGGCTTTATAAAAATTCATGAAATTAAGTCTTATTTCATTTTATATAGATGACATCAAAATTTATGAAACTGAATCCAATGCATGTTCTCTTTTATATGGTATGCGTGATAAAATTCACCTCGGACTGGTTTACATTGTGATTGATGTGACGATACATACAGTATACTGTAGAGTGATGTCGACAGTACAAACTGTAACCGACCTTCACCGTATCACTCAACCATTTCGTCCCAACTCACACTTCGTCAACCCTGCGGATAACCAAAACTTTGTCCATTTTCTCTCTTTGCTAAGCCACGGCCTTCACGGTGTAAGGAATAATTATGCAAAGTGGTCAATCTTGCCTTAAAGTTACGAGTTTTTCTAGAGAAGAATAACTTTGAAATGATGTTTTGAGTGCTAGGCATACTCTCGACCTTAACCTTTTAATACTATGATCTTTTTTATATCTATCCGTAAGTTCTTCTGTGCTGTGGTTCCAAGGTTCCATTAGAACTCTCCGGGAGGCATATCCCAGCTAGTGTGGAAACAAATGGACAGATAGGTAGTTACTAGAAATGGTCCAAAGCCCATTAGATTGAAGATAAAGGTGATGTAAAGCTGAAAATAGTTCATCCAGATACGCCCTTTCCAACTAGGGCATACGCAATCACTTAGAGAAATACTGAATCGCATTTAACAGAAACACACGCTGTTCTCAGTACAGCTACGCACAAGCTTACGCTACAGCTGACCGTGATTATTTCGTGAAATTCTTAAATGATACACAGTAGCCTTGATATTTTAAAATTTTGCACAAATGCCAATGTACCATATTAAAGATACTTTCTGAGATATCCCGAGATACTTATGAATCCTATTCTCGATGTTTCAGTAAATCCATGAGATACCTTAGTAGAGATCTAAATATATATATCTGTGCTTAATATAATTGAACTTTCTTCATTAGGCTTAACCAAATCTTACTGGGTGAAGCAATCGGTTGCATTAACTCCCGATAACGATTTCTTTGTGCTAAGACACCCTACCACAATAAGATGTGGTCTCACCCTTTAAGAAATTTTCAAGCAAGTATCAAATATCTTTTAGAGTAGACATCGGACTAGCGCATGAATTTCGGATTGAACGCCGGGAACTGAAACCACATCAAATTGAAACTAAAATAAGGTATATAATTTTATTTATTTTCACTTTTGTGATTGACTGCAGCCGTGCATTCCATTGGGGCCAACAGACATCTATATGCAGCACGAACCAGTGCATGTGGATTTCCGACTTTGGTAGTGCGGTCAGGTTTAATTTACTTTTATCTCTGTTGTGTTAACTTTGCCTTAGAACTATTCGGCCCCTTATTTCGTCGCGGTTATAAGCCCTACGAAGCGGAGCCTCTACTGCAATAAGTATTATTTGCAAGTGCTTTATTAAGATTTTAGAACTATTACAATGGTCACCAATGAAGTACTCGTAATTCTTAACGTTCCAAAATAGTAAAAACCCGGCAAGAACCAAGTTTATAACCTGATATAAAATATTCAAGTCATTGTTCAGATGGTTGCCGGTTTCTGTGCTTACAGCAACAATTTTATAACTATGGACCGGAATAGCTGGCCACAGAAGCAAAGATTTACAGTATTGCGACAGCTGATCTTCGTGCCTGTCTATGTGGTGGACTGGTGGCCACGTTTAGTAGTCTCTTGTATGAGGCTGGTGAATTACGTTCAAATTTATGCGAGGAGTGGTATGTCTAAATTTAGTACAGTAGTTCATATGTGGCTAATTTATTAATGACCTATGTGAGCATCTACGGAAGAAATTGTGTCCACATAATGAGGCATCGTCTAGGATCAGAGCATATCTTATGCTTGAAAATTCATAACTCGGACCCAAAGTTTTCTTGCTTGTAGAGAAAGAAAATGGGCGTCTTGGGAAGAAAACGGCAGCCAAGCCTTTCACCATAATCGACAAGAGACCCGCCAGAGCGGCTCCCGCTATTTCCCTAGGCCTCGCCGTGTTATCATAGAACTGCAGCAGAGGTGCTGGGCCCGCCATAGGTCGCTGAATCGCAAAAATATCCCAAAATATGTTCTAAAAGTCAACATTTAGTTTCAGTGTCAACTGTTGATATAATTTTGAATTCAACTACGGCAGTTTTTAAAAGGTGAATATTTATGTAAGGTACCAAAGTGCAACATTGATGCACATAGGATGAAGATTTAGTATGGAAACAGTGTTTCAATGGATGTATTTCTATGACATTCTCTGTTATGCTTTACAAAAGCACCCTGAGAGCGCATATCTCCGCCAAGTGGGGCATTATAAAAACTATAAAATTGGTCTTGAAAGTAGGATTTCGCTTTTATCATCACCTTAGTATCATTTGCGCATCTTGACAGTATCAACAGCTTCTTTAATTTTCTTGAAGATCAATCTGTAACTTTTTTCAGTTATATTCTGACGACCATTAGCCAAATACACAAGCGGCCCAAAATTTGATCTTTTGTGCCATTTATTATTTCTTGGAATTGTTACAAAATTGATGAAAATCCGTTGGTTACTTTTTAGAAACAAACGGACAAATTGGTCATCATAAAAATAGAATCATTTTCTCTTCGTGACATGCCTAACAATTTGTGCAAATTCTATGAAGATCCGTCCATTAATTTTTGATTTATGTTATCAAGAATAACGAGGCTGGCGACAAACGGTTTAACGGATCTTCACCAAAAGTTATTCATATGTTTCCCCTACCATGCCTAACGATCCCTGTAAATTTCGTATTGATCTGGATATAGCTTTTTGAGTTATCTTGGTGATAAACAAACATATGGACAAAGAGACATGAAAAAAAAATAATCTCAATGGCGTAGGTAGCTAATTAATGATATAACTTTTTAGTTTCAATAGTTGACTTATTTTCAAAGATCCATCTTGATGTAACTTGTACGCGGCTTACAGTGCAGCTTGTAGGTGCTTATGTATTCAAGCACTAACTTGATACCTCGTATTTATTTCAGTTGAACCCAAGAGTAGACGGATGATCTCCCCGTCTAGTTAATTGGGCTGTTGAAGCCAACGGCTGTGCAATTTCTAGGCCATTATAACTAGAAGGGTAGACGAATGACCTCCCTTCTAATCACGTATGACTGAAGCTTAAATGAAGTTGCAGTAAAGTGAAGAACAAGGCAGGTACTGCGTGTTCTTGCTTTGTCTTGATTTTGTCTTTGTTTGATGCTGTAGTGTCGGTCTCCGTTGCCAGTTCAAAAGTTATTCCTAGTATTTCTTTTTATTGTTTATAAATGGACATTTGTTGCTGTAATACCATTCCTTATATTCCAGTGATATTGAGGTGTACTCACGAGAAACGTTCGATTCATCCGCTTGAATCGAATGAAATCCAATGAACTTTACCTTGTATAGAGCTGAGATTTTGAGCTTTTGCCTCGCCGTTTCAAGCGTATTCGGTTTGCGATGAACACCTGCCATATCCAAAGCGACGGAATGGACGCTATGCATCGAAGAGAATGACAAATTGAAAAGGTAATTGGAATAGGGTATTTCGATTTAAATAGAAGAATCGAACACATCCTTATAGTCATCAATCCTCGTAAGTGTGACAGCCAGACACCCTTAAAGCGCTCTTGTATAGAGACTTTTTTTTATATCACCCTCGGTCGAAGTATGTCCGTAGGGTCGATTTTACTTCATTTGCATTCTTCTATACCCGCGGTGTTAAACTAGCAAACTTCCCAGGGTATGAGAACATTAATTTTCCACCCGTGCTTTGACTAACATTAACAGCCTCACGTATCTAATCAATACTTCAGTTTTCACCTCCCGCCGCGGCTAAACGTGCATGCTGTAATTGCTCTTAAAAAATTCATGTTTTGCCGGCAGTCAATATACCAGCCTTACTCTGCATGCTTATGGCAATACTTTATACGTCAGTTTCTGTGAAACAGCAATTTAACGGCGAATAACTGCCGATATTATGACATTGTTCCTTCCATTTTCAATGTGTTATAGCTACTTGAAGTATATGTTTTAATTTTATCACTAGAACTATTTTATATTACCTGAATTTATTCATATTTTTTATTATAGTGACTCATAGATTACTTCTTATCTGAATATCATCTACTTTTGTAAGATTTGAATTCATACACGCAATAATAAATCATAGTATTTGATATAAATACTAACTGTTTTTTAAAGCTATTGATGAGATGCATCATTTCTTTGATACTTTTCTTTTTATAATGTTTGTTGAAACAAATTTTGATGTAAGTTATTATATTTTATGTAAACACAAACGGATCTTTTAAAGGCATTAATACATTTCACAAATTCTTTGTTAGCTTTTTCTACAGTTCTTATTAAAATATCTGGCGTCTCTAATTCTGGACACTTTTCTTCTATTTTCCATATTTTATTACTCTAGATCCTAATTCCCTATTTTGCGAAGTACATTTCTGGACTTTGGCGCTATGGGCTTCATCTCAATTAAAATTTTAATGATGTTGCTCATATGGTAGGGAAAAGCGGTGAAAAAATATGCCTAATTCTCACTCGTATTGGCATGAGAATACGAATGAATTTTCATGAAATTGATAATTTCAATTTTGTACAAGTTGAGTGCGATGATCCGAAGCCTCAGGGTGCATTTTTACTTTCCTGCTCCTGCTCCTTTTTTGTGTTTGTTTTCCTATCGATGTGATGTTTTCGACCAAGGGCGTCAAGTCTTGGTGGATGGATTCCCCTTTTATTGAATTTATTACATGCTCCACTGTTCAGTCTACTAGGAAGTACATACTGTTCCTGGAAGCCCAAACATGAAGTATGATGACTAACTGGGTCTGTGGGATTCCACAGACTATAATTTTCATTCCTCATTAATTTCCCAACTTGTATCTGAGCTACATAATTGAAATTTTTATTCGAAGCCGGAGAACGTGTTTAAATTTATTACCTGTGAAAAGTAACAGCATTGAACCGAAACCTGTCTTTTTATAGCTTATCATCAATGACACCCTATGCGTTTGCTTTCTCTAATGGTACTGAACGCGTATGGTGCAGACAGATGCAAGGATGGAACCATGCACATACCGAACAATATAACAGATTGATATTAATAAAAATAACAGATTGATATTAATATAATTGTAAGATAAATATATACAGAGTATATATGTTACTGCCTGCGAAATTGAACATTTTTTAAAATGGCCGGCCATTATGAAAAAAGCTCAAAATCGTTGTAACTTTGCGAAATGACCATAAATTTCCAAGATTTTGCAAAACTACTACGATTTTGGCCTATTTGCAAATTAAAAAGCCACTCTACAAAATGAACTGCGATTTTAAACATTTTGCAAAACGGCCAAAAGTATGGACGCCCATCATGGAAAAAAGGCGTAATGAAGAGACCTAATTTTACTAGCATTGAGCCACAACAACATCAGAGTGCTAGTTTAACTAACCTGAGCTCCTGAGTTTATGCTGTTGGATACAATTGGCTTTACCGTCACAGACTTACATCCAGTGTTTTTTCAACTGACTAGTCTCACAGAACTGTAAATACCTATAGCTCAATTTGGAAAATTTTAAAACATTGGCCTCAGTTTTACTTGTTTCCTTGTACATAATAGTTCTACCTCCCTGTCCAGCTGCTCGATGGTTTCCGCACCAGCTCAAAGCAAGTGATAAAACAGCTACCTAGCAGACGAGCTTGACTAACAAGGTAAATTAAAGCAAAGCAATAACCTGTTGCTGATAGTTTAGTTCCCCCTGGCTAAAATTTCCCGAAGGTATATTTGAAAGAAACCATCAAAGTGAACAGCAAATTTGAGAATCCGTTTGGTTCACGCTCGAGCAAAGCTTGGTGAGTAAAATGGGCTCTTCGTAGCCTTAATTGGTCTCTAACAGAATAAAATCAGTCGATTCTTTGCCCATGTTGCGCAGAAGATATGTTGCCATTCATGTGGTGAAATCAAACTACCATAATTATTGAAGATAAAAGTATATCTCGTCCCTTAAATGCGTATAAGCTTTCAGTGAAGGAGCGCCCGGTGGGTTACTGCACCAAGAAATGCGTATTAATATATTAGGAAAAACCGTCTTTGATGCTGGAAGCGGTATGGCTTTCAGGCGATAACTATATTAAATTTCCGGATTAATTTGATTAGCATTCGTAGAACAAAACTTATTTACCTCTTCTCGGAATAAGTTCAGCTCTACATGATTTTAAAGCTCAGTACTAGAAATTAAATTTAAGATTGTTTGATGTTAGAAGCGTAGTTACTTATTCCCCTAATTAGAACAGTTCTTTTCGATTCTGAACCTCGAAGTTGGTGACGGAATT
>LQNS02004412.1:62749-91979 GCA_001587735.2 Parhyale hawaiensis | reverse complement strand
AAGCGGAAGCCAAGAAAATAATAATCATTAGCTACGATAACTACAGAAATGATGATGAGACAAGCTTCAAAGAGATAGGAAACCAATGAATATTCTAGTTGACTAAGCAAGATTAGCAGCAAACATGCCATGACCTGAAAATAAAGTATCAGGGCGCCAGAATAATTAATAATAACAATAATAATATCTTTTTTAAGGACTCAGTTACTATTAGAAACTTGGCTCCACACATATATGTATGTAGGTTTACCAAGATCTATGGATATGACATCACTACCCTAGATGTAATCAAGGAGTGATTAAAAGAACAAATTAGCACAATCAGCCTGTACCTGTACGCAGAAAATGATAAAGACTAAGCATGAAACACATGCAATTAGCAAAGGACCGTCGCAAATGCATATGTAAAAGACTTATACTGTGATAGACAATAGAAATTAATAGTCGAGTTGCACTTTGATTCCTTGGCAGTTAGCAAACTTTATTATTACTATCAATTAGAATAGTTTTTCTTTTCGCATTGATCTACTTCACTGACTATGTAAATGTGTTTGGAAATGATATAATCTTAAACTGGAAGATGGCTCTCGATGTGTCCATTTTTGCAATGATAGTTCAGCTATAGAAGAAACTCACCGGGGGATTTGACACTAGATCTCATGTTCTCATATTTCGAGATAGCAAAAAGCACAGTCATCGAGTTAATTAAATAGTCAGCGGTTTAAGCCTCCGTTTAAGTACGAAGACGATGTCACAGAGGAAAGAACAAGAGACATATAGAACGTCAATAGAAAAGGAAACTCAGGCACGAAGGTGTTCCCACGCAGGATCAACACCCATGGGAACAGCCATTCGGGAAAAAAATGAAGAACAATAGTAAGCAAAATTAGTAGAAACATGAAATCAGAAAGAAATAAAGTGGGCACGAAAGACAGACGTCCCGAAGGCCTAGATAATGGCGAGGGTTATGAATATAAACCCCTGGAGAGCTGCCCCCATAACATACGATGGGTGAACCTAAACTAAACATACCCTGTTGCCCATCCTATGCCCCCTGAGGAAGAGCACAATCATCGAAGAATTGTCAGAATTAAAAATGAAATAGTGGTATAAACTTACAGATAAATCTCTATAACAATAAGTTCGTATTTACTTCATAATCTTTTAATAAAATCTTTAATACCGACAGTAGCAGGTAAAAAGGTATTTCTAATCTAACTCCTGTTCGTAACAACCTGCTTAACAGCAAATTTAAGCTTACCGTTACAGGATTTCACTGCTTTTAGTACGTGATACGCATCATCAACTGAAGTGTATCAATTTGAAACGTGTAATTTTCTTGTCAGGAGTCCGGTATTTTCATGCATCAAGGAGGTTCATAATATTCCAACCGGATACTAATATTATATTGAGTAGTTTACGTCTCCGTTTACACAACAAAGAAAATCTCACAGAGAGAGGATTAGAAGGGACGAACGGTATGGCGATAGAAACGTGGAATCCATGCAGTAGGGTGTTCCTATACACAGGATCACCGCAGATGGAAACAGCAATTGGGAAAAAAGAGGAAGCACAGAGGAAGTTAACATCAGTAGTAGTATGAAGGCGGAAGGGAGCAAAGTGGGTAGGAAGGAAAGACGTCCAGGAGGCCTAGCTAAGCTAACCTATATGGTCCCCCTAGGGGCGATGATCCCAAAACATAGGATGGATGAACTTACCTAACCTAATCCCACGGCCCATTCTATGCATGCTGAGGGGTCCAGCAAGACCCACGCATCTTAATGACAAAACTCTAACCCAAATTTTTGGCTGCCATAGAAGCTAAAATAAAAAATCAGCGTATCAGCGTATGGGCGGCAACAACTTGTGTTAAGGATAAGAATCAGCCAATTTTTTGACAGCACATACCTACTGTGGATTGGGCATTTTGGCCCAAGAAGACGTCAGTCTGTCACCTCATTAACTCTTCTTTATAATGTTCGTATAAATAGATTGTACAGGTGTGTTAGATGTTTTATGCCTGTTATGATGCTAATAAGCATTTCCAAGTCAGTCGAAGTACTTAGCGTCTCTAACTTACGCACCAAGTTTTCGTTGTAAGCTAATCAAGTGATAACTTTTAAAACTTACGGTAGTATCTCAAGTGACCATCCTATATATGGCCAGTAAATACACATCCATTGACAGCTTTTGAACATAGGATAAGTCAGAATTCAAATGTCTTAAAAGTTTTATTCAGATGCAAATCACGAGCTCGTGTGATATTTTCTTATCAGCGCACCCATGAATTTCATTACATGAATTCTAATCCTCCAAACAAGATCACTGCAATACGAGCCCTTCACGTGATAATGCAGTAATAATCCTCCAGAGAACTTCTTAGCTGACAGCATGCAGCAATTAGGAGGCAAATGTGGAAAAATCCTATAGAGAGAGTTGCCCATTTGGCTAATTACACTGAAGCTCCTTATGCCACTGAACCAATCGGATTTAATTGTGCTAGTCAAGCAGAAGTGACGAAAACTTGAATCACAAAAAGTTTAACAGCCTATCACACGGCGACAACTGGACGACCAATTACTAAAGTACAATACTCTGTGATTGCATTCAATTGAAATTCAGCGGGTAGTGGTGATCGCTTGTGGCCCAGGATTAGCGTGCGTCCAGTTAATAGTAATAGAAGTAGTAGTAGTAGTAGTATAAGAAGATTTAAGCCTCCCTAAATAAGGACTGAGCTCTTCTAAGAGAGGAAAAGTAAGGGACATATAGCATGCCAAGAAGAACGAGGAACCCATGCACGAAAGTGTTCCCACACAGGATCAACGCGCATGGGAACAGCAAGTCGGGAAAGAAGAGGAAGAATAAACAACAGTAAGATCAGTTGGAGTATGAAAGTGGAAGGAAGCAAAGTGGACACCAAGGACAGACTTCCCAAAGGCCTACCTAATGGCTAAGGTAACCTACACAAACCCCCAGGGAGCGCTCCTCCCCCATAACATAGAATGGCGAACCTAACTAACCTCATGGCCTGTGGCCCATCCTTTGCCCCCCGAGGGAAAAAAAACTGCTGGCTTAGAACAGTTCTTCGGTCTTTACAAATTTAAATTTTTGACTTGTTGTTTCGCAGACGATCATTTATGTAAAACTTTCAAACATTTAAGAGGGTTTCTAGCTAAAGCGTAGCTGGAATACAGGAACAAATAATCTTGTTATTCTCAATGGGCGAGATCAGGGATTGCAAATTCAATTTAAAATGAAATTACGAGTACAATTTTAGTAATGTAATACCTCAAACTCACTCAGGTTCCTCAAATGCAAAAAAATTCATTCGGCCACTTCCTCCAGCAGCGTCACTGCTTTCTTGTCACATAAGTTTGCCAGAGGCATTTTTACAGTTCGTCTTTCACAAGGTAACGAGACCAGTGCACGCATACTGGTATATTTGTATTCAGAGAATTTTACACCGTTCGCCAGTTTCGCATCCACTAACTAATTTAAATAAATTATGCTAAGAGGTGTATTCCCAAGTGCAGAGTAGTACGCTGCACTTCAATTGTTCATGCTCGTAGCATATTAAGCGGATGAAATTTTTCAAGAAGCGATGAGCCAGAAATGCAAGCTAATTAGAATTTAAAATGGAAAATGTTTGCGATGCAAATAGTGAACTAGACAGCATAGTTATTTCAGGAGTGGTTTCAGATAATAGAACTATTATGAACACACAATTACTGTATATTCATCATTCTTTTAAACTATAAATGTCGGTAAATTCTGTACGCTACATCTGCTGCTTCCTAACGTTTTCACATGAATTCGAGTCTGAAACCCGTTTGATATTGAACTAATATTAATGTTAGCGAGAGATGCACTACTATAGAGTCAGAGTAATATTCTGCACACCTGGAATTATTTACAGGATAACATTAACTTATTTCCTTCATCCGACTCGCCTGACACCCTCGACTGCAGTTTCATTACACCTCTGGAAACTCAATCCTCGCATCGTAATTGGTCGCTTGCTTTGTTTTGAGAGCCAATCATAGGGCGGCGCTGATGACTGTGTACGCGCGCCTCTACACAAACACGCTACGTTCAATTTTCCGTGGCATGGAAGTTATTGTTTCAGAAGTGCTTGTTTGATGACATTTCCGAGACAGAATCTAATTGATATTGGTTTTTATCTGCACCAGAGCGGTAGCGGGAAACTAAATTTGACCATATTAAGGTATTAGCATAGCTGCATTGTATGTAAAAAATATCGAAAAAAATATTTGCATGTCATCCCTGGCAATGCCAAATAGTTTTCATCAATGTTCAGAGCAGTTTTAAAACTCGAACGACATTGCACTGAAAAAATCATTGTCTCAAAGAAAAATAAATAAAACAAAAAAAAAAACGAGTCTTCTTGTGCACAGACAGAAAATTGCATGGCTAATCGAGAAGTGCACTAACACCTTACAGTATACCTAAGACGTTATTGCACTAGACTTAGTAGCCATCCAACTTCTGTCCTGGTATGCTTGTGCAGCACAAAAGCTGCTCCTATTTCCATTAATGCGCGGAAAGCCGTGATGGTTTTGAGAAAATTTCATTGCCAGTGTAAGGGAAAATGTTTTGTCAGGCAAGATGGGAGCCTGTGCACGAATGGACCGGGTGACTGCTCGTGAGATGCCGGGTCGGAAAAGAAAATAAGCAAAACCAGTGCACAAAATTAATCTTAAACCAATAGCCCTTGAGACGATGTCATTCTTGTGAAGCTAACTTGAGGTTGAGGCAGCTTTAAGCGTAACCTATTAGGGATCAATGGCAGCAGTGAAAGTGGATCCAAAGTAGTTAAATCATTGAGCATGACCACTTTTTGGAAGTAACAGCTGAAGAGATTAGGTTAACCAGATAGAACTGTCCAAATCGATGCTGAAGGTAAAGGTAACATCAGCTTGACCGTACCCCAAATGAAAAACCTACATACACTAGTTTGTGCTGCAGATATAGGCCAACAGGCCCCAGAGAAGTAACGGCTGCAGTCGATCACAGATCGTTGAGACCCATGGCGCTAATTTCGGAAGACTCAATGCGACAATCTGCAACCCCCGAGCCTGCCCATTTCTGGCAAAGGTCAGTAAATCCTCAGCAGTAAGCAGACGGAATACTGACTGATCACATCAAGCGCCGCGATGAACTTGCCTACCTGGGAGCGAGGCTCGAAACTGCGGTCTTGAGAGTCCATACTAGAGCCCTTAGTCTGCTGCTACTGCGGGTCTGCCGTTAAAGACAGCCCTCGTCACGTAGATGATCCATTAGAACAGTGAAAATAAAATGGAAGAACATAGATTCGGAAAGGATATCCCAGAGACCTGACTAGAGCCACGTTAATCAGCCGAGCCGCCCCACAGGAGACAACTTTTCTGCAACTTAAGACAGACGAGCCAAACCAGCCGATGGCCTGCTCATCTAGCTAGGCATTACTTCCAGTTATCGCATCAAACATATTACATTTATAACCTTTTCGATAAATCTTTTTCCTCTCACCGTTCTTATGTTCTACTTTCTTTCTCCCTGAGTTTGTATGTTCAATCTTCTTCCTCTCAGCATCTCAGGTTCTGAAATGTATTATTCCTACGAAAATTGATTGTTCCCGTACGGGAAGGCCAGGACGAAAATGCTGAAAACTTTCGGTAAATAAAGTGAAAATTAGTTACGCTTCAATAAAAGCATCCATCGACAAATCATTGTGACAAATTACAAATTAAAAAAAAAAACAGTTCATCACGCTATTATATTTTCATAATACATGGACATCACAAACCCGTCACGCAGAGTCTGAATAAAGCATTTTATTTCAGGAATTACTTTGTTGGTGGTATTGATAATGGTGCAGAGTAGGCCAAACTCGGGTAATACTTTTAACCAGTGAACTATCATTAGCTTGCGATTAATAATAAAAAAGAATTTGTTTCAAAAGGTAATGCGGAGAACCCCGAAATATTTTTTTAGCCAAATAAAGTGCTACAAACCGTACGAATGCGCACTTATTTACATAAGCATATCAGCTGCGCAAATTGATCCACGAGAATAAAATATATTTTAGGATATTACTGCTTCCAACGGATATCAAATTTTCTGTATTAGAATCAGCCGAACATTTTAGCTACGCACTTGCATTTCAATCAGTGAGGCAATCGCCGCACGCGTCAGCCTATGCCAAAAATTGCAGCCAATCACAGGAGCGGTAATCGAACAAGTCGTCCATTTGCATAAAAACTTTCTGTGATTTGAAATCCCGAAAAAACAAATTACAGCAGTGAATGACATCGTGAGATAAAATACCTTCGGTAACCTGCAATACAACGAATTGAAATCGTTGGTATCGCGAAAATCTGCTAAGCTTACATGCAGCTATTTCAATAGTCCTTGATCGTACGGAAGATATATGCTAAAATTATTAGAAAAAAAAACAAACGATACGCAAATTTGCCATACGCTATTTCTTGCTGAAAGATGGAATATATTTTGGGGTATCGTTATCTCATGGATTGGTGAATATGTTCAAGATATACATTATTTTTATGGTACAATAACTATTTCACTGAAGAAATCGACAAATTTCGTGAAAAAACAAAGAACAGCTCAAGTTCTTGCGGACACCCAAAGCCCGCAGCAAGGCAAAACGTCAGTCGACGGCACTCGGGACATGAAGTGGGCCCTCAGCCCCGAACAGACATAGATTCCGGACTGCAGAGTGCGGGTATGCACAATGCACGTCATACTGTCGCCTATACAAAGCCACTTTTGCTTCGCTTCCTCGAGCTCTAGTATGCAGTATTCTACTAGTCTAATTAGCCTCCCTGCCCACAGAGTACACTGTGATCCAAAGAGGAAAAAAGAAGGGACATAAAGAATGTCAAGAGAAATGTGGAACCCACGCACGAGTTAGTGCGCATGCGAACAGCAAGTTGGGAAAGTCAGGGAAGAATAGAATGAGGTATCACTATCAGATATGTTTTCGTAATATAGCTTGCGAGTCCAGTATCAAGCATAACGATATCAGAATAGTAACTTTTCTAGTTGCTTGAATCGCGTTCTTATTATGAACAAAAAGGCCAATAATAGATAATACATTTCTATTATTACTATACTAGTATTAAAATCCAAGTAAAAACGGACGTTTCGGGTATTCACCCATTATCAGCGGAACATGATTTTATTTTGAAACAAGAGAAAGCAATTTTCAATAGAAATTCTAAACTATATCTACGTACAAAAGTAAGTAAGAACAAACCTAGGGTAATGTCTCAATTGCCGAATGCCCATCTATTACCGAATATAGGTAGGAATCTTATTGCGTTCGGTAATAGAAACGCATTCGGTAATTGAGACATTACCCTAATTCAAATTCGGTAGGGGAAATGAACTTTGCATACCATTAAGGGACGGTTTCAACTTGTGAATAAAGATGGATTCTAATATTTTCTAGTCACTGAAATAGGGGGATCCAGAGAGTATTTTAAAATTTTCTAGCGTGACGGGAGCACCACACCTCTCTGCATGGAGTCTAACGTCTGAATGGGGAGGATAAGCTAGGGGGAGTCCGGTACGTGAACTTCGGCCAGCATGTTCAGATGTAAGGGCATCTGAACATGCTACAATCTTCAACGTTATGTTACATAATATGTTCATGCTAGGAGAGTTTTCAAAAGTCTTCTGGGCTTTACTGTATGTTTAATATACCCCAAGCTTTCGAACTACTAAACGTAGCCCGTCTTCAAGGGAACGAAACTTCAAACCTATCAGCAGAACTACGAAATTTGTATACAACAGCTGTAAAGCCCAGAAGACTTTTGAAAACTCTCCTAGCATGAATATACCTGGGTGTCAACGTATATTTCAAGAAATTCATAATATGTACAGTATATATAAAATACACTGCTTTTGCGGACGCTCAGACAACACACTGCATTGGTATTATTTATACAATAATGCAAAGAGTACTGGTATTATATTCTACACAGAGAAGCGTGGCTTGCTTTGTTCAGCTGTAGTTGCACTATCGAGAAGTTGATAATTGAGAGCGAGGGTATTATATTCCCTATATAGAAGCCAGCTCAGCTATATGTTCCACTCTTTCATCACCGTGAAGAAATTCAATGTATAAATTTTAGGCAACTAACCACCACAAACAGAATATTGAAATTCAGATGCTGCAAGGAATTTTCAATCATCAGTTATTATTAACACGATGAATCTAACGCCATTGCCATGAACCAGAACGAAGAAATAAAATCTCATTATAATAATGATAATAATAATATCTAGATAATATTATATTTTAAGCGAGAAATACACTCAGGAAATGCACGTTATTTTAAAATTAACTTTATAGCATTAATGATGACTTGATAATTACTGCACAAAACTCATTAGCCATTTCTGAGAAATAGAAAATAGTTTGGATGCGGAATAAAGTTTGATATTGAAATACAAAGGAATTTTTCACCTTGCAAATGGAGATGCCAATGGATATTGAAGTTTTTGCGCCAGCAGCCTCACCACGCAAATCATTATCGTATGTACAATGCATTACGAGTTTGTCCATTTGTTATTGTATGTACAGCTACTACGCAAGTGCTGCAGTGCATCAGCATTCATGTGTAGCACTAAATGTTGGTGCAAGTGCGCACACTTCCCGATGCTAGTTAATCCAAGATCGCGCTTTCTTTGTCCCTGTGTTCATGTATGCTCAGACCTCCCTTGCTTACGTTCATGACGTATCGAGAAGGGATTGGATTCCCGTATATGTTTATCCCGTGTATCAAGTATATTCATCATCGTTTGAATCGTATTTCTACCCTTCAGTAGGTATAATATTACCGCCCGAGAGAACCTAAGACGTCCGGCTGGAGATACTAGAATTACAGATCTGCTTGGAGTGCTATATCTGGTAAGGAGTACTATCTGGTTTTAGACGCCTCGCATGCAAGTTCGTAACTGCGTTACTTCTAGATATTGCTTGGTTCCTAGTAAGATGTGTCAGCTGCAATACAGAAGTTAAAAAGTGCATGTAATTGAGCTATTCAGCGTTTGTACTGGCTATAATTATCTTGCGCGGCGTAATAAATTGATACAGCCATGAGTATGCAACGTTATAATTTTTTATTTGAGCTTGTTATCTACTGCGTTACAGATTCACCGACACCCCATATATCAACGTGATTCAAATGCAGAAACCAATAATATTTTTAAATGTCAGCTTACATACAGGGAGTAGTCAACAGACAAGGTACCTCCTTTCTCCAAGGTAGCCGTGCTAACAAGAGACAATGGTGTGCCTAAATGGGTATTCGTATCAAAACATGAATATTTGACATGGAAAGTACAAATAATGCTGGCCACTTGCCGATGCAGCTAAGTTCTTCAAAAAAGCTGTGGTGTTAATGATCAACTTTTATTTAATGGTGGTAAAAAGTCATAAACTGGGGAATGCTTGTTCCAACTGGAGTTTTCATAAATGTTGGGCTGAATTCACATGACGTTCTCCTTTAATACAGTGATGCGAAACCCGTACGAATGATTCACAAAAGATGTGGACTCTTTCAGTAAGTTGGTGAATAATTTATTGCTCATAAAAGTTACAGTTATTTATTTTCATTCGTTGCTCACTTGTTTTCATTTTATTTTGCTTTCAGTATCTTCCGGCTTCAACCCCACTTTTAAAAACTCATAAAATTGCACCGTAAAAATATAACAAACTTTGTATATGTATTACGCTTGGCTACGGATCTTAGCTCTTCCATGCAGCCTAGCTAGTGAATATTGTACTAGCAAAAGCATTAGGCTTACATCTAGGACAAGTGAGCGGTTCATCTAGTAGCTATACACTAGCGTATTGTTGCCGATATTCTATTTCACAGAAATTTTACAATAAATCAGCAGCAATGGCTAAGTCTCTAAATACTACAGGATAATCATGACCCTCTTAATTTTATATCAGTCGATTTACACTAACAACAGTAGCTCGAGAAGTTTAACTGGGCAACTATCACAATAACTTAAACTATTTAAAAGATTTGTACATATAGAACTCTAATAATTAATAATGGACACGCACCGCAACGTCCCTCTTAAACAACGTTCAACTATTTACGCAAAAACAAACGATATCGACTATTGAAAGTTTGAATATACCCGCTTTAATATTTTATTTCTTTATGCATTATCGTTACTGAAGGATTATAACTAATGGATTGCCATCAGGTAATTATCCTGAGAGCTGCTTAAGCATTAGTTTTATCGAGAATGCAATAATTAGAGTTAATATCAGCACATATTCCTAGTGTTTTTGCCATCGGCCAGCACCCACCGCTGCCAATAAGACACAAATGAATTAATCCTTGGAATATAATATTGATATGTCGTAAAAAACGGCATGCATATCCAGTAGATCACTCCAAGACAAAACAGTTTTGTGACGTGGCAATATATATATATATATATATACACACGCGTGCATGTATTTCAGCAGTGTAGGCGCTATAATGTATAGAGGTTCATATAACAAGTCAAGTACAATAGTTAATGAGGAAACCCTACGCACAGATAACCTCCAAGTAGAACTTATGGTAACATGAAGTCGAGAAAGAAGAAGAAAGCCGAAATAAAGACCGTTAGTAGGAGCAGCCAGAAGCAAGGTTGATACAGAAAATAAAATGGAACTAAACGCCTCGCGGTGTAAAACTGCCGAGTCAGCAATTGCTGGATTTTTCATATCTAGGTCAACCTACTTGACTGCCTACTAGAAATTGTGATAATAGCTCAATTTATTTTGGTTGTTTTTCAGAGGAAAGACATGCATACAAATATGTACATTCACATATAGGCATATACAGGACGTAAACATCATAACCTCTTTCACTTTGTTCGTGGGTGATGAAGAAAAGGACTCGCATTGCTCTCCACAGTTTAAAATTAACATATCCAAGAATAAAAAAGGAAGCAGAAGGAACGCGAAATGAAAAATCAACGTCACAATGTCCCAGGCTATGATCACATACGGAGTCTAGTGGCGACGTTACTCCCCATACGGTAGGATGCTCAGGCTATAGAATGGATAAGCTACCGAAGTGCATAAAGTTTACTCATTCATCATCTCATCACGCACGGGCGCCATGAGCAGAGTCTTGCTCAGCTACATGCCAGAAACCCAACCGTGTAGCAATTATTCATTCCTTTGTTCAGGTGGCTGACGGCCTCAAGCGAGTAACTATCATTCATGAGTTGGTCGAAAGTAACGTCCGGTATTGATGAAATGATTAAAGTAACTAGCAGTTGTCAGAGCGTTGCTCACTTGACTTTGTTAAGCGAAACGAGCGGAAAAGAACAAATGAATGTGGTCATATTGACGCCATCGTTGTCTAAAGGAGAGCCCCGAATGAATGAGTCAAAGCCAAGTATATTCATACATTTTCTCAAACAAAAGAAGCACTCGTAAATGTGCCTTAACGCTATGTGAATGTTCTTAAACGTTGCCGAGTGATAGATGAATTTTAAAGAGATGTGCTCCTGAACGAAGTACGAATACTGAGAAGCATATATATACACACACACCCAAGCAAATCACAGTTGTTTAGAATTATAGAGGCATATTCAGGTTCGAGAAATGAAGGCCGACCATCAACTGTACAAAAGAAAAACCATACATATCATGAAATATACTCATTGATTAATATGTCGATTCTTTCCTCGTCAAATGTTTGTTGTAAATGTGTATATTTACATTCCAGAGTAGCGAAGGAAAGACAAGATGGCGAGGCAACAGTATCGCATGTTAACGTCATGTTCTTCAGGACTCAGCTTAGGATGCCCTAGTTCAGGGTCTGACGTACTGTACTTTGTCGCATAAGGATGTGCTGTGCTGAGACCAGTGTGTTTCCGCAGGACTCTAGATAAATATAAAAACGAATGGCAAACTACAGTATATAGTGAAAAAAGTACAACTGTAGCCCTCACGTGTAAGTGGCTGCTGCAATTTAGTAACCCTTTAATAATTAAAATAACTAGCGGGACTCGTGAAAATTCCACGGTTAATTAATGTGTTCACCTACTTTCGTTTGACATAAGGTAGGGCATTCTTTCCATAGATTATCTCTTTAATTCGATTGTATCTGTGATACGGAAGTTAAACTGAAGTGGGTCTCAAGAACGGGCATGATCTATTCAGCGGTTCCACGGGCAATACAACTCAAATACGTAACGTATAATAATTTGACTTTGCTTACAGCCTGGGTGTTGAATATTCGTTAGAGAAGCAAAAAATCTGTTGATAGAGGACGGCCGATAGAGGACGGCCGAATAGCGGGTGGTCTGCGCCCAGCAAAATAACACCTGCTTCTTAGCGAAAGCGAAGACGATCGTGATGACGACCCAACGGGTCACGGGTCGTCTAGTATATGCTAAAAACAATAATATGCAGGTGATATACAAGCAGCGAGCGCTGCAGTTGCTTGGTCCGAAAAACATTTTGACAACAGACAACATTTTCTTCGTATGTCTGTCTAGCTCTGCCGATATTATTACCCCCTGGGGTCTCTATGTAGGTGAACGTTGGGGTTAGAGACTACCAAAAGATGTAGTGTCGTCGAGAATAGAGCAGAGGAAGTGGTATGATTTTAGAAGAAAGGCGTGAAAATTATTTTATTGGTTCTCGCTTAACATTATACAGAGATAAATCGACTTCAGCATCCTAGTGCCAGTTTTACTTTCATCGTCGAGAAATAAGACGGATGTAGCATGACGATATTCCAGCGTCATTATATCGCGTCCTCACTCTGCACAGGCTATTCTAGTGATGCCATAGGAGTCAAATGTAAGCGTAGGACGGTCGAGTCACCCAAATTCACCAATCATGACGAAAATTCGTGAGCATTTGTTAAAAATTCTTCTTACAAAGATGGGAAGCGACACCCTTCGACGGCAAGTAACTGCATGGAGCTTCCACCACAAATTCCTGTTCAAAATTAAACGAATTAGGCAAAGTGTTCAAAGAGAGATCAAAGAGAGAGTTTTCAGTGTTATTTAGAAGAAAGGATCCAGGGTGAGGTAATAATAAATCAAAGAACTAAACCCAATCACAATTTCTATTGCTGATGAAGTTCAATTTTAATCAGATCGACTTCAGTAGTAGTAGTAGTAGTACTAGTATGTACTCCTATGATAGGCTAATACTGTAATTGAACCGCGATAGAAAAATCAGTAAACACTGGTATAACTGAATTCGCTTTAATAAATGCATTGAACTTTTATAACACGATTTCACTCGTAAGAATAAATACACAATAACATAACCTAAGCTTAATAAATACATAATAAACCTATTAGTAAGATTTTATTCAGTACCTTAAATACATAAAAATCATAAGCTCACTTCGACCGACACTTAACGCTGTACTTCTAATTCCGAGATTCAGCTAATAAAAATGGTCCAGGGCGTGGTAATCCCGATTTAGGTTGTGCTTGATTGCATTCGAGTTTTCAGAGCTGGGAATGTTTCAGCGGCAATACTTAAATGCGAATTTTTACTACAGAATATCGTGAATTAAGGGATTTGCAGTTTTAGCGCACTATTATTTTCATATTTTAGAGAGCTCACGCTTCATCCTTTGCCCACATCAAGATTTAATCCAGACTAATTGTGTGAAAATCACTTCACTGTTGAAAAAGCAAATCTGACACGGCTATATCTAATCTAAAGCCCAGTTAATTTCGGCTAGATGTTGCAACACAAACACACATGGTCATGATTTGGCTCCTCAAGTAGCAAGCAAACTGGCGTAAAACCTTATCGTCCTACAATCGATTAGGTCAGCATTTAGCTAATTGCACCATTCGGTTTGGCAAGGTACACTTCAACATCTCAAAACTACGCTACCCCTTTGGCTTTCGACAAGAAAAACTAAGCTTTAGCGTTGTAATATTGAGAAATTCACTTGCTTTTTTTTCATTTGCTTTGTCTGGAGTCGTCACACTTTAACGTTCTGTAGACTGTAACCTCTTTGGATTTAGAAATCTGTAGTACTTGGGAAGAGAAGCTTAGTAACACGGTCTCTTGCTACTAACAGCGACAAAATTGATCTTTAGCGCTATACTGGTTACCATCGATTAGCAAAAGCTGCTGCAAAGCTATATTTAAATAACAGCAACTTCTTAGGCCTTTGTAAATAATACACCCTTGGAATTGAAGCTAGTCTTTCATCTGTCACTAGAGACAAAGTAAATTTTTGGGGGGTTTTCTGCACCGTGTGGGCTAAAGAAGCTCTGTATCGTGCTAACAACAGCAGCCGTTTCGCCCTTTACTTATTACAATATTGACTGATTAGAGAAGCTATATTTGACTGGGAAAATTAGTACTGCTATCGATAGAGCGCATGCAGTGTTTATTCAACTGACACATTCGTACACAATTAGGTTATATAAGCTATGTCCCAAGTAGCGCAAAGCGCTACACTATTTTTTTTAATGAGAATCAAATGACTGGATGACACATTAACAGCTGTGTATGTTAGAGTTCTTTATATGTAATATGTTGCAAAAAGTAACAAGACTGTCATGTATTTTTCTAAAAATGCAAGATATAACTTTTTAAAACGGCTTATTGTCAAAATTAAAAGCATCTAGTGTCATTTATGTCATGCGCTGAACAATGTTTATTGGTAGAAGGTGTTATAGAATGATAAGTCTGTTCAGAACAGTGCTTGGAACACTGCATGATGCAGGTTAATTTATGCAGGACATTATTGATTTAGTATTCCCTGATGCTATCAAGTCTACAATAATTTTTTTTAATTTATAAGCTCTAGCTATAGCTCGTGAGTGTTTTAATATAAAACATTTAACCATAAGTAAAGAATAATTCTAGATATACTGCGTTGCTTCAAAATGAAACAGCAATTTCTCCAAGGATTCCAAAAGATAATTGGCAGTTCTTGGTAAAAATGCAAACTCCCAGAAAAAATGTGTTAACCTCTGTTGAGCTTTACATGATCACGGGGTTCGTTAATTCTGTGCTTTAGATTTATTGGCTCTGCGAAAAAAATTGTTATGCCTCGCGTACTCATTAATATTATTAATAATAATGAGTACTTGCCTACTCATTATTAATAATTCCCAATCGCTGATATCCAAATATCTGAGGCATTTCCTGTCCGAAATTGTTCTCTATAAGTTTCTCAAAGAAAACGACTAAGAACACGGGAAATTTAAATATATACGTGTTTCTCAGCCAAGGTTTGGTTTGGCTTCGTGAGAAGGAAAAATATCCGTTCTCAGCTACCTCAAAACACGACCCAAAATAAGCAGAGGCAAATTCCGGCTGCTGACCCGATTCCTGTGGCCAAACATTATCCCTCTTGCTCAGCAAACCGCTTCCACTGATGCCCCTAAGCGTAAATTACCTCGTTGTACAGATCATTTTGGGGCACGGTGATAAATAATTGTGGATAAAAAAGCGGTACGTAATGGCACGACTTAAGACTTGGAGGGAGAGGTTATTGTGGGCAGAGAGCGTTAGGCCAATGGCCTTGGAACTGCGGTCATGCATGGAAACGTGGATGCAGAGGTGGCTAATATTTGCTTGTTTTTGTTTTGGTAGGAACACACATATTGTAATACAAGGGTTTCCCCCCGGGGCGGTCGCGCTCCGTAAGGATGGATGTGTGATGATCGTTTAGGGAGTGCGAAATCTTTGATAAAATAAAGTAGGATATACATGATTGTTCACAAAATTGGTATAAATTTCATTCCTTCTTATTAGGTGAGTATCATTTTTCTGTTTTGTGTTGGACAATTCATTAAAAAATAGCGCGACCTTTCTTAGCAACCTGATATTAACCCGGAAACGCTTAGGACAAGAAAAGTTAATTCTTCGTATAAAATCAAGTAGCTACGCAAAGCTCCTTCTTTCAGCCCCATAATAATATTTAAATTATTCGGTTCAATTAACTATAGAGAGCTCTTTGTGTGTATAATTTAAAAAACGAAAAATTAAATTTTTGACCCAAAAAGCCAAACGCCAATGGCTAAAATACTTAGTTGTGTTGCCGGAATTTTCTCGGTGAAGAGACTCCCTAAGTTGCCTGTCGTTATGACTCTGGCATCAGGATGCCGTGTATCCTCTAACGATGGGATTATACGTAAATTTTCGTAGGAATTGAATAAATTTGCTGGTAGTTTACGCCTCCTACGATATGTAGCAGACAAATCAAGAGAAAGGAGAGGGGACATATTGCACGTTGAGAGAAGTATGGCATCTATGCTCTGGATGATCCCACTGTGGATGAACGCGCATGGCAGCAAGTGGGTCGGGAAAGAAAAGAACAGAATACACATCAATCGTATACGCAAATTCCCACAGTAAAATGGAACTAACCTGACTGAAAATTATTTTTAATAACACAATCAAAATGACTCAAATTAGCTTTGATCTACCGCCAAAGGTAAATAATTATTGCAAGTACAGCATGACACTAAATTTCAGCTACAGCCTCGAAAGTTTACCGAAAACATAATGCTAGCAAATCTATTTATCGAGATCGTATCGAGGACGCAACGTTTCCGGACTCAGCTGTTCTAAAAGTAATTGTTGTGACACACTTTACAGTCTTAGCGCAAACTTTCTCCCAGGAAAAGTATTTTAACAAGGGCAAAATCCTCACCTTCACTTGGTTTTTACTTTAGTGACGCTGTTTCGTTGGAACCCTATATAATATAATTTAACTTCCAGGTTATGAGTACATTGTTATCCATTACATAGGTAATACTTCACGCCGTGTCTTTATTTAGTTATTTATTGATAAATATATTGATATTCTTCCTGTCACGTTCTATAGGAATAGGACAGGAAGAAAGTCGAGAGTTTAACAACAGCTTTAGTTTAGAATAGTGCCGCCAAAACCGCTGTCGTAAAGGTCATTTGTCATGCAACCTTATCAAGTGTAGGTTGTTGCTGCTGCTGCAATTCCTGTGATTGTTACAAGTACAAAAATTGTGATCCTATGTTTTCCTCTGTGATAAAACTAGCTTGTGATTAGTACCTTGTTGTGCAATAGCAACTTTTTCATATTTTACCTGCAAGACTTACCCTAGAATTAAATTTTTGTCCTTACTTTTACAGATGGTAGGATATTTAATACCTGAATATGGCTGCTGTCGATAGCCGAAACGTCGTCAAAGATTTTAATACAGTGATATGTGCAATTTCTAAATTTTATCCCCGATTGGTTTAACGAAAGCTGACAAGTGATAGCCTCGTGAATTTTAGGAAGGTGGAAAAAGTTTTAAAAATAAACTGCAAGATTAATGCTGATACACAATTCTTGATTCTTGTTACTGTAACTCCTTTCATTCACATTTCCTTATGCACCACACTTTCGTTTAAGAAAGTGTTTTAGAGTGTGGCTTTTCAAAATTACTTACTTGTGTTACCATACCGTACCCTGATTACGGATTTTTCCATATTAAAATATATCATGACTCACCAGCAAAGTTAACATTATACTGCTGAAAAAAATGAAAGTCGGTATGATTCTACTAAATTTGACTTTAGGTCTTCATTTTCATACCAGTTTAAATTTTTTTTATGAACCGGTTAAAGCATTTCTATGGTTAAAGAGCGTCAATTAAATTTTCCCCTATCCCTATCTAATAATGAAAGCGTAACGAGTAGAAAAATGAACGTACGGAACCACGAGCTGAACAATATCATAGATAAAAACAAAAGGAAACTCTTTTGCCGACTTTTGATGTAAGTCCCGCAAATTAAGCCACTGCAACAAAGATGCTTGCAACTGCTGCTAATTGTACAATTATGACCCGATTTCTTTGGACCAAACGCTAATTTTTTTATAAAATATTTACATATTCTCGTCGCAGGACAAGTTCCATTCATACATCTCGTTTTGTACTTATGCAACACTTTCAACAGCCTCGTAAATGATGACACTTTCAGATAGTTTTTGTAGGCGCTGTTATCACAATTATGACCCAATTTTTGTCACCCAAGCAACAATTTCTTCTATGTATTTACATAGTCTTGTGGCAGGCCAAGTTTAATTTTTTTTTTGTCTTGTTTTATACTCGTGAAATATTTTCCACGGTGAAGTAAATGAAGCCGTTTCTCTATAGTTTCCTAACCCCTACCATTTGCGGTAATGACTCGACTCCTTTCGCCGAAACGAAAATGTGGATAATAAATACCGATGGTACGAGAGATATTGTAAGCAATTTCAGAAATCGGTAAAATCGTTGGAAAGGTAATTTGCAGTACTGTATTTAAAAAAAAATCTTACAAAATGAAAGTTATCAGATTCTCCTCATATTTGCTCTGCAGAAAAGTCTTAGTGCTAGGGAATTGCGCAATGGTATTCCCATTCCCAACTGCAAAGGGAAACGTACAATCCATGACAAAAAAAAAATTCACCAATTGAAAATGCACAACTCTCATATCTTCAATCAGCGATAACTTTATACCAAAATAATGATACAGCAAACCGACACTTTATATTAAGTATGGCGAGGACTATCAATAAGAGTAATAATGCTTAAATCGGGAGCAATTCCTCCAGATTTTGTAAAAATCACTCAGAGGGCACTTTGCAATTAAAAAAAAAAAATAGTAAAAATCGAAGTCAGCACATAGTCATAGTTGATTAGTAGAAATGTATTGGTATCAGAGTAATTTTCAGGTGGTACTCCCGTTTCCAAATGCAAGGAGAAACATATAATCCATGACAACAGTATTTACCAACTGAAGATGCAAAATGTTGATTTTTTAATAATCATAACCTTTACCAAAAATGAATACACCAAACGGATACAGAATATATCCTAAGTATGGTATGTTCTATAAATAGTGCTAATACCATTGAAATCAGAAAGAACTGTAGATTTTTGATAAAACCTAAGGGGATACTGTGCCTCTTTTGCTATTTATTTTTAATCTAAGTTAGCAGAGGGTAATTGCGCGGTAGCTTTAACATTTTCAAATGCAAGGAAACGCATAATTCTTTTATCATTTGTCGTCAATCCGTAAATTATGCTACTGCCACAAGCATACTAGTACTTGCAACTGCTGTCATTTGCACAATTATGACCCGATTCTTTTGGTTTAAGCGCCAATTTCTTTCTACTTTCATATTCTAGTGGCATGCAAAGTTCCATTCATGTATCTCGTTATCTAACGTTATCTAATGTTACCTAACGTTACCTAACATTACCTAACCTAACCTAACTTAATCAGCGATACAGCGAGCAGCGCGGCGCACCAACTTGGACGCCGCTCACGCGCACACGATCTGCGTACACAAACACGCACAAAAATCGTCGTGAGAGACGATAGCGAAGCCCGGCCATTAAGGTAGGTCGCGTGCTGGGAAGTCGAGACGTACATTAGTTCTAGTTAGGTTAAATAGCTGGCGATATATGGGCCGAGAGACCCATTCCCAGGGAGAGCCGACGAAACTTTGCTATTGCTGTAATGTTAACCTCTCTTGCTGAGAATGGGAAACCTTACTTCAAGAGCGTAACGTCGCCTGGACCTCGTCCGAAGTATCATCAAAGGTATCATGAATTCAGTAGGAAGAACCTTGTACCGAAACACCGCAACCTAAGTTAAGATACTAATTAGTAAGAATATTATGCTGCTAATTGTTCAGTAAGCATAGCACATTACTAAATCGCACTGCTGGGTATCTCCTTTAGCGAATTACTTGATAGCGTGAATTTACACAGCGCCTTTGCAGTGATTAGCAGATCTTGACTATTTTCGCAATTCCTCCCTATCTATCTAAGCGCACGCAATCATTATAACAAGATATTGGCAAATCAACCTCTTCCGGGTCGCAATATCGTCGTTCGCAACGATTTGTGTGCGCGTTTGTGTACGCAGATCGTGTGCGCGTGAGCGGCGTCCAAGTTGGTGCGCTGCGCTGCTCGCTGTATCGCTGATTAAGTTGGGTTAGGTTAGGTTAGGTTAGGATATGTAACGTTAGGCAACGTTATGTAACGGTATGTAACGTTAGGTAACGTTAGAAAGGTTAGGTTGGGTTAGGTGTGCTTAGGTTAGGATAAATTAGGTAAGGTTAGAAGGTATAGGTAAGGAAATTATATTAGGTAAGGTAAGGGTAGGTTAGCTAGGTTAGGTTAACCTAAGTAGTGTTTATTTTAGTGTGGCGCGCGCAGGAAAGCTTACGTGAACGCTAAATCGTCGTGAACGACGATAGTGCTTCCGGGTCTTACTAATACGTATAGTACGAACTGAGAGTTGTGAAAAAACATTGATATACAGTACATATTCATAATCTAAACGCTTATAGAAACCCAAGAGTGGACTGGTGTGCATACAAAATGATAGAGAAATATGCACTGTGTGTGGACTTGTATCCTGAAAAGAAAATGATGTAACAGTTAATTGTGAAATGTGGGCTCTTTAGTAAGGAAGAGAATGATAGAAGAAATGAGTAGTAGGGACTTGCAAACAGAAAGAGAGAAAAATTAAGAACTGTATCAAGTTGTAAACAGAAAAAGATGATAAAATAAACGAGCGCTGCGGAGTTGCTCGCAGAAAACAAAATAATGGAGGAAGTTAGCCGTGTGGACGTGTGTATGTAAAACAAATGATACAAGAGTGAAAAAATATAGACTTACGTGCACAAAACTGAATCATACTAAACCTAAGAAGAATATTCTTGCACCACAGAGGACTAAATGATGCAAGGGGGAGTATGAGGTACGTATATCTTGCCACACAGTAGCGGCGAAGGTATGAACGTCATCCCTGTATTGCAACGACTTCGTAAGACAAAATATGCGCCATGGCAGTATCGAATCCTCATCGGAGAAGTGCCAAATTATCGTGCACCCGCATAAATTTATTCGTAAGATACACGCCCGATGGCAACATTTTGCCGTTGGCCTGCTGGATCCGTGGTTCCGCAAGAGGATTCCCATCAAAAAAGTGTTTCAGTCTCACTAAGAGGGGTTTGGACTCGATAACATATTAGCCTTACAGTATTATGCGCATATAATATGTAATACACCCTGTCGGGCACATGGTTTGAAAGAGAAGACGAAATTCCGATAAATTAGTTTAAAACACGAGAAAGTTCCATTTTATACTCAACATGCTCGTTTCACCTTGCTTTAAGTAATAAGTACTCTATCTCTAGTATGTAGGCTACAGTTCCGCATGTAGTTCCACAACCTCAGAATGAAGGAACGCACTCCCCTAGTAGTTTTACGTCACCTGTAAAAGTTTTACTAATAGTACTATTTCCTTCGCAGTAAAATTAATAGTCAACTACTTGTACTCGTCCTGTGTATGCATCATCACTTTTTTTTTTTAATATGTAGAGCTTTTAAACATCAAAAAAAATAATAAGTTTACGAATTAAAGCAAACCTAAACCCAATAAGTTAACCTAACGATTGCGTTGGCTTAAGAGTCGGTAAGTGACGTCGAAAGGAAAGGAGATAACAACATTACATGTTTAGTGTTCAAAGTATGCATAATTTTAAATTTAGGTTGGGCTGGAACTGTAAAATTGTGCTCTTGCTGCAGGACTCAATTTAATTTTATAGCTATTCGTGTTTTATTAAATGATTCCCTAAATGAAATTTATTGCCTTTATATTCAAACTCGCTATAATAATGACTTTAGGATTTTCAGAATATTGAGGATGGATTTTTTTAATCCGCAACGTGGGCTTAAAGAATGATCGCGGCCCCGTTGGCAACCCTTTCATACCAAAAATTAGATTCTACCGTGGATCAAGACTTTCTAATCCACTTCTTGCCGAAGTTGTTCTGCTGTACAAGTCCGGTAGTACAGTTAGGTCACCGTGCCGTAAATTCATTTATACTTGGAACAACAACGTCACAAGTACTGGAAATTACGTCGCAATCTGTCCAAAAATAAAGTTTACGCGGCAATGTCACGTCCCTCTTGCGTCACTGGACGTACCACAGAAAAGCTAAACCAGTGGATTTGGTTTACTGAACGACAGAACGTTCCTTGTCCTTGGAACGAAGGTTTCTGTGACTGTGACTACAGCTCGATGTGCTTTAAAATATGAGCCATTGCAAGCTTAAACTCAAACGGAATTAAAAAAAATTAATTAAAGTCCATGAGTGGCCCTTGCTAAAGTAGAAACACTGTAGCAGCAACTGATATTATGAGCAATGTAGAATTAGCCAAACCGAAGCCGTTCCGGGGGCAACGGAATCGGATTAGTAGAGAGAAACATTTCGCCGTTAAGAACCTCGTGTGCAGCTGGCTAGACTCGGAACCACATCCACACGGAATCACAAACCTGATCAAGTACACATAGTTTAATTTAAGTGCACTGCACACTTGCTAGCATGTCTTTTCCACCTACATATAACTATCACCAAGCGAAGGCATCAGCGCCGTAACAGCTGCCATTCAGAGCGCGCAATTTCACCGTGTCGAACAAACGCCAGCACGCAGACAGCGAACCTGCAGGCGTGGCAAATGCATATGAACTGTGTCGTAACTGACCGTGTTTAGTTTGATTGGAAGTAGCTTGTATACAAGGTGGAATTTGCTGCATGCAGTAATATGCAGTATGGTAAACTGGGTAGCGTAGAGGATATGGATTAATAACTGTTGTGTGCTGATTCAATATTAAAAAAAATTGCAAATCTAGGTAATTCCATAGGAATGAGTAACAAACATGGAGGAATAATATATTTCATTTGTTAGAGATTCCGATTATATTTAGACATGTATGCACTTATTTATTAGGCATTTCACAGAAGCGGCTATTCCATCATTTGAACTGTGAGATTATTTTTTTTATAATTTACCAACATTTAGGAGTCAAAAATTCTTTTTGGAAACAATTCATAAACATTAATTAAAGACTTCTAATTCTTTAAAATATTTTAATAATATGGTGGTTGGAAAATCAAGTAACTTGTCGCTTGTAGTATCACACTAGGTAATATACTCTTCTTAGCAACGGGAAATTGTTAATATATGAAAAATGCTAATGGCTCTCCAAATTGTCTCGCTGACGATGGCTGACCAATTAGGAGCCAGTGCTAATCAAAAAATTGTAGTACGAATTAAAAAGTTTCACTCGTAGATCACCCATGACCACCACCTCTAACTTAGGCTGGTTCTCATGTATTTATTGTTTATTTATTGTCTCCAGTCTGGTTCTCATCATGTCTCAGTTCGGCATAGGCGAATTTGCGTTTATGCGAATAGAGAATTGTATCCACATATATATTTTTTTTTCTGCGAGTAAAATCGCTCTTATGCGCGTTACGAGTTTCGTAGGGAATTGCGATTTGTGTGGGGGAGGTATTACCACAATACAGTATCTTATTTTTTCTTTACAATGTTTTTTTACATAAATTGTAGCGATATACCATTACTGTTGTGCTCTATCTGTGCTATAGTACTAGTACTACCATGAAAAACATCCGATTTGCCATTTAGCAGGATGTGTTAGAAAATGAGCCATGGAATGAAAATCTTTTTACATATTGTAGATAGGATTCGATGTATGCAAGTTTACCTTATGTAAGCTTTTCCATACAGTGACCCATTCATATTATGAGAACCAGGAGTATATTTGTTAGTATAAGACAATGGCACAATCCATGAACTGTAACAGTTAAATATTCGATACAATTTTTTTTTTTTTTTTTTAATATCAGGAAGTCAGCTGATTCTGCGAACCAACTCCTAGGGTCAAATTGAATGTCCTAAAAATAATTAAATATCTCGAGTGAAATCCGTAGAGTTTTAGCCCTTCACCTAACTAGTCGCTGGTTAAGATGTAATCGTCTCAATAAAAAAATTGTTTTTGCAGCAATATAGCACTATTTGAAACAGAACTTTTTTTTTCTTCGGGTGGTAAAATTTCATACCTGTAAATGAAATCAATGAGCCTAAAGTCATAAGAAATAGGAGAATTTTTGTAAAAATCCTTGAATTTTTAAAGGATGCCGCCCTAATGTTACGAAATTAAATTTTTACTTTAGAAGAAGTTATAAAATTTGTAGAATATACTTACTAGCAATATGTTAAATTACAGCCATAAACAGTTCGATAGCTTTCTAAACGTGTTTACTGCATAAAACCGTGATACAGATTTACAGTGATTGTAAATGTTATTCTGAGCGCCTTAAATAAACAAACTACACAATTCTGCACTTTGAAACTCTTTAGATGAGATGTTCCTTAACTGACCGAGACGATCTTTTCTCTTATTTTTCGTGCTTTTAAATACTAGGGATGATTGCGAAAAGCCATCGATCTTCGTAGCAAGAACAACATGACAGACGACAAGCTTCTAGAGCTGAAGTTAGGTAGAATCGAGACCCGGTCTCTACGCTCTCTCAGTTCTCCTTCCAGCGCACAAAGCGATAGAAAATCAGGGAATTCAATTACCATTATCTTCCCAACGCTACTCTGCAAACGTAGGCATTTTTCTAGCCCTTAATGCGTGTACTGATTACGATGATAGATTCTCTTTGAAGCCAAGTGTACCGGGAAAATTCCAGGTTGGCTTTTCGTTGACATTCTAAAGAGAAACTGCAGTTACGTAATGTAGCGATGATAAGGTTTGTCATTATATGAACTGTTGTAAATTAGATAAATTACATAACGGACAAGGGGCGCATCAGGAGGCCAATACACCGAGAGGGACGAAGGCCAAGGTTCTGGCTGACTTCGAGCTTCTGCCATAACAAACAATGCACAGAAAAATCCATGAACGCCAGAAATAAAATAAATAAAATAAATAAAAAATCATTTATTTTTCTCATAAGGTACTGTGGCCGACAAGATTAGGACACAGCGCCTGAGGTTTTCATGATTAAAGCTAACTTCAGAATAATACTAAACATTAGCATCAGAGAGTTATACATAATTATGGTCTGCTGAGAGTCACTGGCACAATGCCTACACATTGTGAATGAGATGATAAGAGAAACGTAGGCTACACAGAGTTANGAATGGTAGCGTACAGAAAACAGACGGCTAAGGCTGGGTGTAGCGAACTAATTAACACCAGTTAGCACGGTTAAAGGTAATTCAAAATAGGGAGAAAAGTGGGATGTGAAATTTAGAAGATATAGGTCAGCTAGTAAATCAGTTGCAACTCATTGGTTGTGATATTGGCGCTACATTAAATTCATTGAATAAGAGAATGAAATAAAACAGCAACGGGAATGATTAAAAAATAGAAGATGATCGACGGGCTAAGGAGAGCGGACCCCAAGCTGCGAAGGGGGCAGTTCCCAGCTTGGTCCAGGTGAACCTGGAACGTGCTTTGACTACATTGGAGAAGGCTTCATCCATATATTCTCTATAGGGTACAAGAAAAGCAGCCAGACCGGATTAGTTATTCGATGTTGATGACGCTTATGTTCATCATTTTCAGAGCCAACCATGCTCTTTTCCACCGACTCGCACCATATCCAAGATGTCATTGAAGGAAGTCAGGGACTTGGACGTATCTACAAGTTCTTTCCTGAGCTATCTGTATTCCATGCGGAGAGAGACGACTCCGAGCTCATGAAGGTGATGCTCGTGCTTGTAGCTCAGCTACAATTAGAACGGAAATAATAGCTTTAGCACAAATTGACCACATTTCATTTTTGCGTGATCAAATTTTTATGAAACTGGCAACACTATTGAGTTTATTTACATTTTGCTGTGTCTCCTGACTGACAACTCTTTGCAATTTTTTCTCTTTTTGAGGTGAACAACAGAAATAGATTCATGTATATTCTTCTAAAATGGGACGAGGAAAGGCTTAAACTAATAATGAGAAAGAAATTATCATCAAAGAAACTGCTAAAGGCACCTCTCCTGATGTTATTACCTGAAAATAGGACGTAATATTGACACAGTGACAAATCCTTGAAGGATCCTTCACCACGGAAAAAACGATCAAATGCTGGGCATTCAAGGACTGTTACTGATAGAATAGGCTGGTATCATAAGATATCAACTTGTAGGTCCGGTTAGAGTACCTGATGGCGTGAAAATTACATCTGCATTATATTGTGACATATTAAAAGGCGCCTTAGTTCCATGGCTGGATAACATACCCCTTTCGTTGCTTCGAAACTTGATTCCCATGCATGATAATGCTCCTTCTCACTCTGCCCGTACTACCACAACATTTCTTGACTCATTGGGGTTCCATGGAGAGAAGCTGATGGTTTGGCCACCGTGCTCACCTGATCTAAACCCAATTGAAAACTTCTGGGTCTTTCTGAAAAGGGAAATTTACGCAGATGGAAGGTAGTACAACTGAAATCTGTGGGATGCTGTTGCTGCAGCAGCAAGGGCAGTTCCACCTTCTGTAATAAAGAAAATAACTGCCTGCATGGATTCAAGGATTATGGAAGTTATTAATCGTCATGGGGGTCATGTTGGCAAAAACGAGACTTTTTTCAGTTATTCTAAACTTTTAATTATTGATTTCTTGTTTAATACATATTTTTCTCACTTGTGTTGTTCATTTTTACTCCTTTGGTGATAGGCTATGACACTGTGAATATGTTCTTTTAGCCAAAAAGCTAATACCGTCGCTCAGTGAAATTAGTAAAATTGACAAAAAAATTCTATAACCAGCACAATTAGTCGTTTAAAAATTTACAGACACTATATGCATCATACGTTTAACTTTCTGTAGAGTTTTCACTGAAATTTATAGCTAAATAGTCGAAATGTGGTCAGTTCTGCGATAAAGCTATTATTTCCGCTCTAAGTGTATTGTATTAATTTATTGTATTTATTGTATTTAATTTATTGTATGGTATTAATTTATGGTATCTCGTTGGATTCTTTCTATTTTCTCAGTATCTCTAAAAAAAGATACTGGGACCAGAATTGAACAGCAAACTCCAAGGAAAAGTGGAATAGCGCTAGAATGATCGAAGGAGTATGTTCTTGGATTAGTACTTAAAATTACTATTATCAAACCCTGAATGTTATTTTCGTTTTTTACACACCTGTCATCGCATCTCTTGAGTTTGAGGTTGCTTTTTAGAATTATTTTCTAAATCACGCTACAGACAAAGATTTAAATTGAAAGCCGTTCATTTTCAGTCGCACGATGATCTGATTGGGTCCGATATGAATCACCGAATGTTTACCGACATTGAAGCTCAATTGCCACTATACCGTCCACTTCATATGAAGCAGTCAGTGTCTCTCTGCAGCTCCACTCTATTGCTGCTAACAGAGCCCAGTGGTAGAGCTTGGTATCATCCGAAAGTTCATTAACTTTACTAGGAATATATCAATATTGATTTAAGTGATGATATAATTTTTAATGAAGAATAAGAATGGTTATAGCTGTATAACTGAAGACTAAGAGTGGATCAAGCATGCACGCTCCCTTATACCGTTGTACTCCAGATATTATGGAATCCAATTGCTTCTCCCTCTTTGGAGCTGCACTCGCTGCTGTCGGCCACTGAGCCATGCGCGGATCCAACGGGGAGACTCCCCTCCAATGACTTGGGTCTAGAGCTGTTGCATTTAGCGTTTGTGATGGATTTGGGCAAAAAACTTTCCTAGGCTCCAAGTTAGTAAGGTCCATAGCTTTCGTGCTGTCATTGATAACCGTTACTCCCGGCAAGCAGGAAATTACTTAGGGTTACTTCCACCTGTAAAAAATATGAATATTTGCCAAATATAGGAAGGTATCTTATGAAAATAAAGAGATGCTTGCACGTATAAAAAAAGAAAATAAGTAATTGACAGATAAAGACTGAATATATGGGGAAGAGGGGGGGGGGGGCGGCAGCACACTCTTAGGAGTAAAAATCAAGCAATGAAACTAAGAACGGTGTGTTAGATCCGGCCTCACTGGCGGTTTGCCGTCTGGGTGGGGTTCAGGTCAACGTCTGTTGCCTCGTCAGTGCGAGTTTGAAGTTAATAGAACAAACCTTTGATCCACAGCGATAGGTTTCGTGACACTTTTTGTTCGTTCTGCGCTTTAAAAATGAAAGACGGCAATTTTGAGCGAAGGCGCACTGTCCAGATTTGATTCGGATTCGGACACACTGCAAGTGAAACTTTCGATGAGCGCCAACAGGGTTATAGAGACCATGTTTGACCTACGTAATTTTACGCAGAAATACGACTGCGTGTTACATTGTTCAACCGTGATAGAGACGGTGTTTCATTCAAGACCCAAATTTCGGGTAGCGTGTCGAGTCACTTAACAAAATAATGGGAACGAGGCTGGCAGTTTCAGAATAAAAACAGCAGTATGAGCACCAAACAAACCTACTGTTTCAAAAGACAGAATGGTGATTTTTTTTTAAATAGTAACATCATGAACACAAAACTCCCGCTTCATAAAATAAAACAGCCGATTTATGAAAGAAAATTAGGGCTTCATAAACCAAATTAAGAGAATCACGAAGCAAACTGGCAGATTCGTGGAACAAATATGACAATTTCATAAAAATACCGGAAAGCTTCATACATAACGGAATGATGAATCGCCGAAGAAAACGACAGCTTCACGAACAGAATATAGCTACTTCAGAAATTATAAGACTACCTCACACCACACTTTAACACAGCAATATAGGTAACATTTCAATACATAATGGCAGTTTGAACTAATGCTACAGCAACTTCATCAAACAAAATGGCAGAATGTCCGCAACATTATTCTTTGTCTACTTATTTATTTATACAAGACATGACTGCCTAGAGCACATTAAGAATTAATGAGCGTAGGAAGGTAAGCAGCTCATTTAGTATGAAAATGCAAATGCTTCATCATTCGAAAAGATTGTTTATTTTGCAACGAACGTCAGTAGCATTTGCTAATGGAAATTCTGGCAGTTTATCAAAGTAGGTTTCTTGCTTCAGGCGTGATGCAAGTAGCGTTGATTTCTCTGAGAAGACAACGTTTACATTTTTTCTTTTCTCTTATCAAACGTCCAAGATGAGCACCAATGACCTTATTAGGGGAGGGGGCACAAGAAAAAGTCATGACCTTCAGAAGATATTTATTGATGCACAATGGTAAAGGTGTACAATGATGCACATTATTGAAGAGAATAGAGGACGTCTTGGTTGATTTTAGGTTTCCATCATGATAATAATGACTTCATCAAGACAGCAGGTTTATTAGCCCAAGCTTTCGGCATGAATTTGCTTCAGCCGTCGTCAG
>LQNS02004412.1:20682-62649 GCA_001587735.2 Parhyale hawaiensis | reverse complement strand
ATACATACAGTATACTGTAGAGTGATGTCGACAGTACAAACTGTACCCGACCTTCACCGTATCACTCAACCATTTCGTCCCAACTCACACTTCGTCAACCCTGCGGATAACCAAAACTTTGTCCATTTTCTCTCTTTGCTAAGCCGCGGCCTTCACGGTGTAAGGAATAATTATGCAAAGTGGTCAATCTTGGCTTAAACTTACGAGTTTTTCTACAGAAGATGACTTTGAAATGATGTTGTGAGTGCTATAGGCATACTCTCAACCTTGACCTTTTAATACTATGGTATTTTTTATATCTATCCGTAAGTTCTTCTGTGCTGTGGTTCCAAGGTTCCACTAGAACCCTCCGGGAGGCATATCTCAGCTAGTGTGGAAACAAATGGACAGTTAGCTACTAGTAATGGTCCAAAACCCATTAGATTGAAGTTAAATGTGATGTAAAGCTGAAAATAATTCGTCCAGATACATCCTTTCCAACTAGGGCATACGCAATCACTTAGAGAAATACTGAATCGCATTTAACAGATACACACGCTGTTCTCAATACAGCTACGCATCCGCTTACGCTACAGTTGACCGTGATTACTTCGTGGAATTCTTAAATGATACACAGTATTCTTGATATTTTGAAATTTCGCACAAATGCAAACGTACCATGTTAAAGATACTTTTTGAGATAGCCAAAGATACTTATAAAATCCTATTCTCGATGTTTCCGTAAATTCATGAGATACCTTAATTGAGATCTACCTGTGCTTAATGTAATTAAACTCTTCGACCAAATACGTTCAGCTATAAGGACTAATGAACGTAAATCCAGACTATAATATTGTACTCATAACTAAATTTATTTACTCTTGAAATAAAGTTGTTTTGGTTGATTTATATGATATGATAAATCATAGATCTTCCATGTGCACTCTATGTGCAACGAAGAACTTTCTTCATTAGGCTTAACGAAATTGTGACTGGGTGAAGCAATTGGTTGCATTAATTAACGATAACGATTTCTTTGTGCTAAAACACCCTGCCACAATAAAATGGGGTTTCACCCTTCTAGAAATTTTCAAGCAAGTATCCAATATCTATTGGAGTGGACATCGGACTAGCGTATGAATTTCGGATCGAACGCCGGGAACTGAAACCACATCAAATTGAAACTAAAATAAGGTATATAATTTTATTTATTTTCACTTTTTTGATTGACTGCAGCCGTGCTCTCCATTCGGGCTAACAGACATCTATATGCAGCACGAACCAGTGCATGTGGATTTCCGACTTTGGTAGTGCGGTCAGGTTAAATTTATTTTTATCTTTGTTATGTTAACTTCGCCTTAGAACTATTCTGCCCCTTATTTCATCGCGGTTATAAACCCTACGAAGCGGAGCCTCTACTGCAATGAGTATTATTTGCAAGTGCTTTGTTAAGATTTTAGAACTATTACAATGGTCACCAATGAAGTACTCGTTATTTTTAACGTTCTAAAATATTAAAAACCCGGCAAGAACCAAGTTTACAACCTAATATAAAAAATATCAAGTCACTGTTCAGATGGTTGCCCGTTTCTGTACTTACAGCAACAATTTTTCAACTATGGTACGGAATAGCTGGCCACAGTAGTAAAGATTTACAGCATTGTGACTGATGATCTTCGTGCCTGTCTATGTGCTGGACTGGTGGCCACGTTTATTAGTCTTGAGTCCCCTCAGGGGGCATAGGATGGGCCATAGCCCATAGGGTTAAGTTAGGTTAGTTTAGGTTCGCCTACCCTATGTTCTGGGGAGCAGCGCCCCCAGGGGGACCCTGTTGGCTACCTTAGCCATTAGCTAGGCTTTCGGGACGTCTGTCTTTCGTGCTAACTTCGCTTTCTTCCCATCTTTTACTCCTACTGATCTTTCTCCCATCTGTTCTTCCTCTTCTTTCCCGACTTGCTGTTCCCATGCGCATTGATCCTGTGTGGGAACACCTTCGTGCATGGGTTCCTCGTGTCTATCGTCATACTATCTGTCCCTTCTTTCTTCCTCTGTGATATCGCCTTTGTTGTGGAAACGGAGACTTAAGCTCCTGAATATAATAATAATAATAATAATAATAATAATAATAGTCTCTAGTAAGGTGAATTACGTTCAAATTCGTGCGAGGAGTGGTATGTGTAAATTTAGTACTTAATGTACTATGACCTACGTGCGCATCTACAGAAGAAATTGTGTCCACATAATGAGGCATCGTCTAGGATCAGAGCATATCTTATGCTTGAAAATTCCCAACTCGGACCCACAGTTTTCTTGCTTGTAGAGAAAGAAAACGGGCGCTATGGGAAGAAAACGGAAGCCAAGCCTCTCACCATAATCGACAAGAGACCCGCCAGAGCGGCTCCCGCTATTTCCCTAGGCCTCGCCGTGTTATCATAGAACTGCAGCAGAGGTGCTGGGCCCGCCATAGGTTGCTGAATCGCAAAAAATATACCAAAATATGTTCTAAAAGTCAACATTTAGTTTCAGTGTCAACTGTTGATATGATTTTTATTTCAGCTCCGGCAGTTTTTGAAAGGTGAATATTTATGTAAGGTACCAAAGTGCAACTTTGATGCACATAGGATAAAGATTTAGTATGGAAACAGTGTTTCAATGGATGTATTTCTATGGCATTCTCTGTTATGATTTACAAAAGCACCCTGAGAGCGTATATCTCCGCCAAGTGAGGCATTATAAGAACTATAAAATTGGTCTTGAAACTGGGATTTCGTTTTTATTATCACCTTATTATCATTTGCCCATCTTGACAGTATCAACAGCTTCTTTAATTTTCTTGAAGATCCGTCCGTAACTTTTTCAGTTATATTCTGACTACCATTAATTAGCCAAATACACAAGCGGCCCAAAATTAGATCTTTTGTGCCATTTATCATTTCTAGGAATTGCTACAAAATGAATAAAAATCGTTGGTAACTTTTTAGGTCATTTGCTGACAAATGTTGAGGCAGATAAACAAACTGACAAATTGGTCATCACAAAAATGTAATCATTTTCTCTTCGTGACATGTGTAATAATTTGTGCAAATTATATGAAGATCCGTCCATTAATTTTTTATTTATGTTATAAAGACTAAAGAACCAAACAACAAACGGTTCAGTGGATCTTCACTAAAAGTTATTCATATGTTTCCCCTAACAGGTCTAACGATCCCTGTGAATTTCGTATTGATCTGGATATAGCTTTTTGAGTTATCTTGGTGATAAACAAGCAGATAGACAAAGAGACATGCAAAAAATAATCTCAATGGCGTAGGTAGCTAAATAATGATATAACTTTTTAGTTTTAACAGTTGGCTTATTTTTAAAGATCCATCTTGATGTAAATTTTACGCGGCTTACAGTGCAGCTTGTAGGTGCTTATGTATTCAAGCACTAACTTGATCCCTCGTATTTATTTCAGTTGAACCCAAGAGTAGACGGATGAGCTCCCCGTCTAGTTAATTGGGGCTGTTGAAGCCAACGGCTGTGCAATTTCTAGGCTATTATAACTAGAAGGGTAGACGGGGTATGACTGAAGCTTAAATGAAGTGGCAGTACAGTGAAGAGCAAAGCAGGTACTGCGTGTTCTTGCTGCTGTAGTGTCGGTCTTCGTTGCCAGTTGAAAAGTTATCCCTAGTATTTCTTTTTATTGTCTATATATGGACATTTGTAGCTGTAATACCATTCCTTATATTCCAGTGATTTTGAGGTGTACTCACGAGAAACGTTCGATTCATCCGCTTGAATCGAATGAAATCCAATTAACTTTAACTTGTATAGAGCTGAGATTTTGAGCTTTTCCCTTGCCGTTTCAAGCGTATTCGGTTTGCGATGAACGCCTGATGCCCTATCCAAAGCGACGAAATGGACGCTCTGCATCGAAAAGTGACAAATTGAGAAGTTAATTGGAATAGGGTATTTCGATTTAAATAGGAGAATCGAACAAATCGTTATAGTCATCAATCCTTGTAGGTGTGACAGCCAGACACTCTTGGAGTTCTTATTGTACGGAGACTTTTTTTGTATCACCCTCGCTTGGAGTATGTCCATAGGGTTAATTTTACTTAATTTGCATTCTTCTATACCAGCGGCAGCAGCGGACGTTGCGAGCTGCACAGTAGTGCTGAGGGTCCCGAGAACGATCCCCAGGCCAGGCGTGGTTTTTCTCAAGAGCCCTTGGTGAGCTGAATGAGCAAATTTGCTTTGCTGCGTATAGCTATTGTGGGGCACTTACCTTAGGGTACGGGAGTGGCGGGTCGTTGAACCTTCCGTTTCGGCGCCATAGTTCTTAACGAACGACACGTCATCGGCTGCGGCTGTACTCACTCCTCTGGGGCCAGTTGGCCTACGTCTGATGCACGAAACAGTGCGTATGGATTTTCCAGAGGAGGGTGCAGTCAAAGTGGACTTTCACTTTCTTGACATTCATTTAATCTAGATTAATTATTAATAATTATATATTCTGATACATTTTTTATCTATTGATTTTTATAAATTAGAATTGGTACTGTCAAAGGCTGTTGATATTCTCCCTCGGTGGGCTATTGTTTCATAAACATCGATATTACTGAGCTTTTTTCTTTAATTGGGATACAGCAAAGATAATGGTATATAATTTTACGCGCGACATTATTTTTGTCCTACTGTAACTCTTCGTAAGTCTTCCTCATCATTCGGGTCGTGCTTTACTTCGTGTTGTTTATCATGCTACACATCCCTTCTTTCTTGTTGTTTTGGGCTGTAGTGAAATCTTAGTGCAAGGAGGTTTGAACTCGGAGACTGCTACAGCTAATTCTGTCTAGTATGACAAAAATTCTAAATTATTTTTATTTGTTGCATTAAATACTCGCCTTTAGGTTACTTTAGCCCCTACCAGTCCTCTGGGCAACTTTCATGCCTGTTGTTGTCCCTCTTTCCATTGCATACTTGCACAAACTGTCTTTACTACAGGCTGCCTCTTTTTTTTTTGCCTTGTAGGCTCGATGTCTCTACCTCGGCATTCATTCTCTTATAACATACTTCGTCTCTTTCTTTTCATCTCGTAAAACACAGCTAGGCCTATGTGATGAGGGATTTTTAACCTAACGTAAAAGATTTTAACTATCACTAACGTCGGTCATACGTAAATCCTTTATGCACGCTAATAATTTACTAATGCTAATTCTATTTACTCTCTTGAAAGGAAAATTTAAGTTAACGTTTCACTCAGTCCTATTACTGATATAGGTAGCACGTAAATCCTTGAAGCACACGAATACTTTAATACCGATGATTCTGTTCCCTTCATCGTCATGTAGTTTTAGCGATGTCTTACTGTCACCCGAGCTACAAGGGCCGTTTCCCTCGTAGGCCTACGCAAGGAGAAAAAAAAAACTTGTAGCGTAACAACACAGAACTTGAGTGAGGCGGTGTTAAACTAGCAAACTTCCCAGGGTATGAGAACATTAATTCCGCCCTGGCTTTGACTAACATTAACAGCCTCACGTATCTAATCAATACTTCAGTTTTCACCTCCCGCCGCGGCTTCACGTGCATGCTGTAATTGCTCTTAAAAAATTCATGTTTTGCCCGCAGTCAATATACCAACCTTACTCTGCATGCTTATAGCAATACTTTAGACGTCAGTTTCTGTGAAACAGCAATTTAACGGCGAATAACTGCCAATATGATAACATTGTTCCTTCCATGTTCAATATGTTATAGCTACTTATAATATATGTTTTAATTTTATTGCTAGAACTATTTAATAATACCTGAATTTATTCATATTTTTATTTTATAGTGACCCATAGATTACTTCTTATCTGAATATCATCTATTTTGTAAGATTTTAATTCTTACACGCAGTAATAAACCATTATATTTGATATAAATACTAACGATTTTTTAAAGCTATTGATGAGGTGCATTATTTCTTTAATACTTTTTGTTTTTATCATGTTTGTTGAAACAAATTTTGATGTAAGTCATTATATTTTATGTAAACACAAAAGGATCTTTTAAAGGCATTAATACATGTCACCATATCTTTGTTAGGTTTTTCTATAGTTCTTATTAAAGTATCTGCCGTCTCTAATTCTGGACATTTTTCTTCTATTTTCCATATTTTATTACTCTAGATCCTAATTCCCTGTTTTGCGAAATACATTTCTGGACGCTATGGGCTTCATATCAATTAAAATTTTAATGATGTGGCTCATATGGTAGGGAAAAGCGGTGAAAACTATGCCTAATTCTGACTCGTATTGGCTTGAGAATACGAATGAGTTTTCATGAAATTCATAATTTCAATTTTGTATAAGTTGAGTGCGATGATCCGAAGCCTCAGGGTGCGTTTTTACTTTCCTGCTCCTGCTCCTTTTTTGTGTTTACTTTCCTATCGATGTGATGTTCTCGACCAAGGGCTTCAAGTCTTGGTGGATGGATTCCCCTTTTATTGAATTTATTACATGCTCCACTGTTCAGTCTACTAGGAATTACATACTGTTCCTCGAAGCCCAAACATGAAGTATGATGACTAACTAGGATCTGTGGGATTCCACAAACCATAATTTTCATTCCTCATTAATGTCCCAACTTGTATCTGAGCTACATAATTGAAATTTTTATTCGAAGCCGGAGAACATGTTTAAATTTATTACCTGTGAAAAGTAACAGCATTGAACCGAAACCTGTCTTTTTATAGCTTATCAATGACACCCTATGCGTTTGCTTTCTCTAATGGTACTGAACGCGTAAGGTGCAGACAAATGCAAGGATGGAACCATGCACATACCGAACAATATAACAGATTGATATTAATAAAAATAACAGATTGATATTAATATAATTGTAATATAAATATATACAGAGTATATATGTTACTGCCTTTTTGCGAAATTGACCATTTTTTAAAATGGCCGGCCATTATGAAAAAAGCTCAAAATCGTTGTAACTTTGCGAAATGACCATAAATTTCCAACATTTGCAAAACTGCAACGATTTTGGCCTATTTTCAAATTAAAAAGGCACTCTACAAAATCAACTGCGATTTTAAACATTTTGCAAAACTGCCAAAAGTATGGACGGCCATCATGGAAAAAAGGCGTAATGAAGAGACCTAATTTTTTTTTTTTTAGCATTGAGACACAACGACATCAGAGTGCTAGTTTAACTAACCTGAGCTCCTGAGTTTATGCCTTGGATACAATTGGCTTTACCGTCACAGACTTACATACAGTGTTTTTTTCAGCTGACAAGTCTCACAGAACTGCAAATACCTATAGCTCAATTTGGAAAGTTTTAAAACATTGGCCTCAGTTTTATTTGTTTCCTTGTACATAATAGTTTCTACCTCCCTGTCCAGCTGCTCGATGAATTCCGTACCAGCACAAAGCGAGTGATAAAACACCCACGGTACCTAGCTCAGGAGCTTGACTAACAAGATAATTAAAGCAAAGCAATAATCTGTTGCTGATAGTTCAGTTTCCCCTTGGCTAAAATTTCCCGAAGGTACATTTGAAAGAAACCATTAAAGTGAACAGCAAATTCGAGAATCCGTTTGGTTCACGCTCGAGCAAAGTTTGGTGAGTAAAATGGGCTCTTCGTAGCCTTAATTGGTCTCTAACAGGATAAAATCAGTCAATTCTTTGCCCATGTTGAGCAGAAGATATGTTACCATTCGTGTGGTGAAATCAAACTACCACAATTATTGACGATAAAAGTATATCTCGTCCCTTAAATGCGTATAAGCTTTCAATGAAGGAGCGCCCGGTGGGTAACTGCACCAAGAAATGCGTATTAATATATTATGAAAAACAGTCTTTGATGCTGGAAGCGGTATGGCTTTCAGGCGACAACTATATTAAATTTCCGGATTAATTTGATTAGCATTCGTAGAACAAACTTATTTACCTCTTCTCGGAATAAGTTCTGCTCTACATGATTTTAAAGCTCAGTACTAGAAATTAAATTTAAGATTGTTTGATGTTAGAAGCGTAGTTACTTATTCCCCTAATTAGAACAGTTCTTTTCGATTCTGAACCTCGAAGTTGGTGACGGAATTGTAATTGTGTATTCCCAAGAGAAACTACTGTACAAAGCGAATTTAATTCCAGAATTATATTATTACCTGACTGTTATTTATATCCTCAAGGAAAGTGAAAGGTTCCTTTTAAGATAATTTTCTGGAATAATATTAGATATCCAGTATGGAATTATCTATTCTTGGAAGCAAAGTTCTAATTGACAATTATGTGCTTTTAAATTGCACACACCCGTTGTATTCAGGTTCCCAATGAACAATTAATTTTAATCCTCTGGGTTAGCCACATCTTTTTGAAAGTGAAATTTATGCTTATTTTGATAAATACAAGTTTCCAAATTTAATTCATCTTTTATTAATCTCAATTTAACAGCAAATTAATTTTCATCAGAGTCGTGCTTAGTAAGATTTCACGACTTAATAAACTATGCGTCAGTATAATGATAGTTTTACAGTTTTCAGTCTTTCCCTAATCCTACGAAAGAATAAAGTACAGTCCATGTTTTTGACCTCCACTGGTCTATAGGGGCCAGCGCTCGTCAACTCTCTCCACATTCCCCAACGAAATCATCCAGTTGGCCTTCATTTGAAAGTTGGTTGACCGGTTCCTAGCAAAAGTCTACGCAAATTCTCACCATTTTTCCCGTTAGCCAATTGGGCATTTGTCAGAAGCAGCTTCGAAAATAAGCTGAAAACACTGAGGATTTTGACAATTCGGCCGCCGGTTAAAGACAATCTCGTCAGCAATTCAGCGATGCTTATCTAAAGGGAAGGAGACCGGAACAACTATGGAATTTTATCGAAAGCTTGATGGACTTTCAAAATTTCTGCAGGAAAAATCTGTTCTATGGATTAAAGTTTACGATGGAGGACGAGTCGAATTTTATTTGAAAACTTTTTATTAGGAATTTAATGGAGGCGAAAGAGCCAATTCAGCCACATGGACCTCTTGTAGCGACCAACGCTCTTCATTCCTTGCTGACTAGGACAGAATTATAGCCTTTCAATGTACTAGCCTTACACGGAGTGCAAAGTCAATACTAGAAATTATTATAAAATAAAACTAGAAGCTTCTTTTTTGCGTCAATTCTCAGAATTTTTTGCTCTGGTTAAGTAGAGATGCCTATTGTATTTCCACTTTGTAGATCTTTCGAGGTTCATTATTGTTGGAGCGAATGGAATTTATTCTAACAACAGAATTAAGCATTGGACAGAAAAGCCGAGATGCAATCGCTTTCTTAACTTTTAGGTGGTCATTTAATTCTCGCGTTGTTCGACTTCAGCGCTTCCCGGGGGTCCTTGGGTGTCGACTTTCCCTATGTAATCAAGACGATATCCGAGTTGAGCGTACACTCGCACAGTGTGGCTCCGACATAAGTTACCAACTAAAACTACGTGGAAGAGCTATAGAAGAGCTGGATTTAAGGCCCGGGTGATATGGCGCTCGGCCGCAAGCTTTTACCGAGGTCACACTACACGAGGGCACGCTCAACTTATGAGCGAACGTCCAGCTCGCACGTAATTTCGACTGTACAGGGAGAATCTGTATCCGAAATACCCCTGGAAAGTAGTCAAGTTGAACGTCAGCTCATAAGTTGCGCTTATGACAGCATAGCACAGTTCATTACAGAAGGTAGTTGTGTCAGATCTGAGGTTACGTGCCATACGCCTTGAAATCTTCAGAATTGTGACGTCAAACTTACGCCACGCCACTGAGGAAATATCAAAGATTCTTCGCTGCGACAGTGGCGTGACGCAATTGTGACGTCACAATTCTGAAAATTTAAGGGCGTAGCGATTACACTCAAATATGACACAACTATCTTCTGTAGATGAACTGGGCTGTATAGTGTAAGCCTTAAAGCCCTAGCATTGGCCATGCACAGCTTTGGGAAGCTACAGAATTTTTATTTTATATCCATTGTGAAAGGCAACGGTAGATGAGAGCAAGGCATTGCTATAAGCAGCCTGTCAAGTATGCGAGAAGGTCCCTCATTGGCTGTATAATGAAGCAATGTTCCCTCGTTGGTTGCATGGGTTCGCTGGAGGGAGAGGCTGGGTGACGCGACTTCTTGAAATTATTTTGCGGGAGTGGAGTTTTCGACCTTGAAATAATTCCTCTTGAAGTTAGCGCAGCTTCCAATTGACAGTCGAGGGATTGAGCCACAGATTATGAAAGACACAGATCGACAGTTCTTCAGTATTTTTGCAAGAAATGACTAACTGATGACATCACAGTCGTCACTTTTTTTGTTTTCATCATCAGTTGGTATACAGGGTACGAGTTTCTTTTACATAGCTCTTCCCACTAGAAATGACGTCTATGCTTAATGGCTACAAAGCTCTCAACCTAGAAGGATTGTAGAAATTTAAACGATTTTAAACGTCATTTTACTTTTTAAGACGTTAAGAATATGCAGTACATTTCCTATATGATATTTTTACGGCTAGTTAGTCAATATTTTCTACTTCTGCCCAGTCCAAAAGTTTTCTCGTTATGAAACGCCGATGGCTGAACGATGACGTCACAGGAATCTCGAGGTAGAGCTCAGATGCGCTCAGTCTGTGTTTTCATCAATCTGTGGTTTGAGCTACAGACTGATATAATAAAACGCAAATTGGCTTAAGTGGCGCTTAGCTAAGTCTGCTACTCAGCGCCTCATATGCTGCATTAGCAGACCAACAGACGACGGCGACAGGAACAGTGACATGTGTATGTTGTTCATTGATGGCCCGTCGGGAGGCATAGGTTGGGCCATAGGGTTCTCTTAATTAGGTTCGCCCAGTTTAAATTTTTTAGGAGTAACTCTCAGGGCGATCCCTTAAGTTACCTCGAACTTGGAAACCCCTTCGGGACGTCTGTTCTTTGTGCCAACTTTTACCGTACGCATTAATCTGTATGGAAACGCCTTAATATGCGATTCCTACGTTTCCATGAACATACCATAACTTCTTTATCCTTGTTAAAATACATACTGTTACATTCAAGACTACTCGAACTGCTCCTCATAATGATATTTATTGATGCTGTCAAGGGCAATCACTCTGCAAATAGCTGCATCTGCTGGATACATTCAATGCTCCGAGAGTTCATATTTGACTTACAGCTGCTAATGCAAAGCAATTGTTTAATGTACAGTAGCTGCATAAATACCCTGCGTCTAAAGCTTAGGGTAACCTGTTTAGCTGTCCACGCTTTCTTCAGGACTTTCCCCGCAGTTTACCCAAGTCTGTATAATTGAATTACCCTGACGGCACAAACACCAACGCTCCCAGCCCTGTGGCTTCCTTTTGAGGTGCTAAGCTAACTGAAATGCCTTGGCCTTGACCGCGCATGGTTTCAACACACAGTATATTTTTGTTTATTGGAGCTAAAATGTACTAATTTAAACGAGAAGTTTAAGCCATTCGGTACTGCAGTATATATGTATCAAGGACGTCAATTCTGCCGCGCTGCATTTGCTTCTTTCCATCTCATTAAAATAATGAACAAATACCGCTAACGATGAATGCATTGACGTAAAATCGGTACTGTATCTATATATTTCTTACAATTTAATAAAGACCTATTTGTACTTATCTAGTCATCTGTTCATTGCCTGTCATGCTTGACGAAAACAGGCAAAAATCAGACCGGGACAGACGGCGGCAAAGTAAACGGCCTATGGCATACGGGGAAACTATTTACGTTGGATCCGCTTAAGACTTACAGGTCAGCAGCAGCTAGTGAAGTTTGAAGGAGAGACGAGCGACTGGACTCACGTATCATCAGGAGTTCCATTCCACAAGGAGGTAGAGTGCTTGGCCCACTTCTGTTCACAATTTACATCAATGATCTCGATCTTAAAATCCGTAGTAAAATCAATCAATGTGCCAATGGTACTAAACTATGTCATCATGCCACGAAAAGAGCTGAGCGCCAATAAGACCTTGACCACCTCATGGAATAGAGTCCAACGTGGCAGATGAGCTTTAATGTCGACATATGGTCAGTAATGCACGTAGGGCCGGAGAACCCTTCAACCCATTTGAAAATGAACGGGATAAAATTGGCTGCAGTCACCCTACAACATGACTTGGGAAAAACCATTACAAACAAACTACAACACAGTCAGAGAGTTGACAAGAGTGTGAAAATGGCAAGCCGAGTACTGGGCTTCATCATTAGAAATTCTGAATACAAGACCAAGGACATCGTCATTCCCTTGTAGAAGGCGTTAGTGCGGCCACACTTACATAGAATTTGCTGTTCAATTCGGGTCGCCACATCTGTGCATCTGTGTAAAGATATCGATAACGTGGAAAGAGTCCAACGCAGAGCAACGAAATTTAAACCTCAGCTGAGAGACAAAGCGTATGAATGTCGCCTAAAAGAACTGGGCCTGATCTCTCTCAAGCAAAGACGACTCAGGGAGCAACTAATAGAAACATTCAAGTATTTGAATAGCTTCAACGAGGTACCTACAACGGGACTCTTTGAAAGAGACGTTAATGATCGCCTGCGAAACAACGGTCAAAAACTGTAGCATAAAGCTCGAAGAACAACCTTAACTCAGCAGTTCTTTCCGTATTTCATAGTGAGCATTTGGAATAGACTCCCTTCCGACGTTGTCGGTGCGGAGACAGGCAACGCGTTTAAAAATCTTCTTGACATACATTGGGAGAGACATCTTGGACAGCTAAGAACTCCGCCTATTGGAGTCGCAAACTCTCAACTGCCAGAGCTTCCGAGGCCACCTTAATCCATCTTCTTCTCCCTTCCGTTCCAACTACACAGTTTGACGTCTGTAAGCTCCGCATATCAGCGACTATTGATCGTGCTTGCGTGCATGCATGATCGTCTGTTTGGCTGAGATTCTTCCGCCACTTTTCTTATTTTTTTTCTCAGTCATCTACATCCTGCTGACATAATGGCAATCGCTCATAGAGGGCCGGGGCGTAAGTTCCGGTGTCTCTTTGGGAATGGGCCTATTGGTTCGTCTACTGCCGCCTATCTAATCTAATCTAACCTTATACATGAATGCATTTTTTTTTTTTGCATTGTTAACGTCGAAATCGCGGCGCTGAAGATATCTGAAGCTTCCATTAGCCCTCTCATGTATGCTGGTTCTTAGTTTCTTCCCACAGATAATTTCGTTGCATCACTTATTCTTCTAACTTGATTTCATTCGTCAATGAAACAGCTATTCACTGAGCAAAAAAATATTCACCTATATGATATCTGGGTGCATCCATGATACCAAGTCGCAATTAATATTTGAGAACGGACTGCCTCTAAAGAGCAATTTAATCTTCTCCATGTCAGAGAAGTAAAAGAAGGATTTCGTTTTTTAGCAGGTGTGAATTTAAAGAGTAATTAAACCGAGGATGCTCATCTTTTATGTTCCTTTAAGATGGCAGTTATATAAGGAAAGTGTGGCAGTGGTGATATATCATAAATTTTTTACCATAATTTTTCACGGCCGGGTACATGCACTAGTAAAGTTACATTTTTTCTATCACGCTGTCCGGAACTAATATAGAGGTAAGTTGGTAAATTCATAGTAGGAGGAACTGGTGGTGTTAGTGCTACGGAAGGTGTCACTTGACTACAAATTCCCGTTTATTTGTAGAATGCTTTAATTTTCGTTTGAAAAGTCAATTTAAAAATAAATGAGCAGCAAGCCAACAGGGTTTTCATGTAATTAAATATTTTTTACCCTTATTTAATGAAAGCTCAAAACGCTAGCATCTTTTTCAAAATAATAAAGTCAAATTTCTTTAAAAAAAATTAGCATTGAGGTAGTTACCACTACATATATAATGACTGAAGAAAGTAGGGTGTGCTGGACAAGCACATGAATGTGTGCCGAATGCGTGCATTACTTGCACACCAACGCGTACTGCAAAACCCTCAAATCGGACGCGTGCGACGGGGCAGCAGAGCACGCGCAGCTACCCTCTATTTGGAGCCCTCAGCACACGTCGGCACGCGTGCAGGGAGCGTAGATCGAGCCTCAGCGAAATTCCGCAATATTGATCAAATTGTCATCATAAGCGTGCCGGTTCAGCACACTTTGCTGTGCAGTAGCAGAAGTGCCTGCCTTAATGTGCTCATACAGCACAGCGATCGCGTGTTCCTTTGCTCAGAAAATGTTTGCAAACTCTCGGGATTTTTTTGAGTGATATATAGTGATAACATTTTTACCACGACACTTGTTGCTGAAAATAATGCAGATTAAGGTAACGATTTGCACATTAATGTAAAATCGGTAACATTAAACTCATTCCATTTGACACCAAATACATGTTGCACTTCTTGTTATCGTTTATGTAAAATTCAGTAAGATTACACTACATTAGGTCTTTACGTTTCTCGTTGCTTAAAATAATGCAGATTGCGTTTAAGATGAGGGCGTTAATATGAAATTCGGTTTTCACAGACCGCACTCGAGACAAAGACAGAGCGACCGCGCTGAAGAATTACTTATGCATGGCCTGCAAATTGTGGCTAAAAGACGGGCCACGGCGCGGTTCCGGCGCAAATCTTATTTTCGGCGACGTACCTCCTTACCAGCCGCCATGTTACTTAGTCTGAGTGCTTTGTTGATCTTCCTTTTGAATAAAGACCTGCGCCCGGGCGAGGGGGCCGGACTGGTGTGTGCGAGAGCTGGAGTGGAGGCCGAGGTGCCAAGGAGTCATTCCGGTATGAGCATTGCACAGCAGCAGTCCGTGCAAGGGTTGTTTTGATGGGAGGAATGTATTACGCTGCAATGAATGGAAGGATTATGATTTAGGAATGAGCATAAGGTGGGAAAGTTGTAAAGAGAGGTATGCCCAGCAATTAGGACGGTTGTAGGTGGAGACTGTGCATAAGTTGCGATGATTATGATGTGAACAATGCACGTGAACAGTCTCTGTAGGAATTGTTACAGTGGGAAGGTGGAGAAGTTAGGTATTCCCCTGGTTTAATCATCACATGGATGATAATATGAGAAATGGGCAACTTGCGATGGTAAAATTTTTAGAGGTACGACTCTTTTTTTTTTTTTTTTACAATACGCTATTACCCAATAAAACATCTTTTGGGCCAGTTATCATTATTAAATGTGCGTTATCAGTTATTTATCGTGTGATTTTGGGTAGCATGGATCTGTCGTACGAGTTCCTTGCTGATTTATCAATGAGTACGTACCGAAGTCGAGAGAATAATGTTTGAACTCTGTTGGCAAAATGGATAAGAGTTTTCCCATTTGCTTTTTCAAACGTATTCCCTTACTGATGGACTGCCTCAAACTTCAAAAATATTTAAAGTTTCCCGTGGAAGAGCCAAACGCCTTTTAGAAAAGATACATGTTCTCTTTTGATTTTACGAACGTGTTTCCTTACTAATGGGCTGCCTTAAGACTAAAGCTTATTGATGCCTTCTCGTGGGTGGCCGGAAGAGCCCCCCCCCCCACCTCTGGTGAGGCCACTTTGTGGTCTTAAAAGTGACAGTTAACTGACGAGATTGACAGTTAAGACGGCAGGTGTGCCAGTCGACGTAGGTGGCGCGGTTTGTATCTTTTATACCACACAGTTTCCACGGAAAGGCTTAGCTTTCTATTTTCATTTTACTAAAGAAACTGTAATTCGTTCGTGATTTTTTTTTTTTTTGTTAGTTGTATTGTAAAGTTTTCAAGTCAGTTTACCTGTAACAGATGAATTTCAATTCGTTATCTGTGAAACTCCTATTGTTAGAAGTGGAATTTAATTCGTAATTAGTTGCAGGAAGTTTACTTCTTATTGGCGTTAAAAAGGTCAACTCAGCGGTTTTGGTCAAAATTATTATTATTTACTTTTTTTTTGCTGAGAAAGGGACCTGAGATAGTGGGCTATTGTGTCCCATATTTTTATGGGGCTGCAGACGAAATATCGCGTATCAAAAGAAAACGAAAAGAAAAATAAAAAATCCTGCTACTTTAGTTTGTTAGAAATGTTACAAGGATTCTAAAACTGTCTTAGTGTTTGTTCTAGCATAAAAACTCAGAGTTCCATTCTTTTGAAATTTCTGTACAAAATAAACAAAAACTTTTTGTCCCCATTTTCTCAAAACTAAGGCTGAAATCGAAAAGTTACAAGAGCAAAATGTGTTTTTTTTATTTAGATATACCATGCAAATTTCAGAACATTCGGTCCACAAATAGAGAAGTTTTAAAAAGTCTGAATTTACTTCCTTAATTCAGATTTTGCCATTGACAGACTGAGTTGGAAATTATATGATTTATTCAGGGGCGAGAATGGTTGCAGGTCTTATAAACCAGCCAAATAAGCACTGGAAATATCACTTAAGCAATACAGATGTCACGTACCGTTAAAAGAGGTTGTTTCTGTGCAGTAGAACTTTTGCCAACAACCAAGGAGCTTCAATAGGGAGGAGGGAACCATGCCGCTAAAACTTAGGCTCGCCAGCGAGTCAGTCAGATCAGGTGTGGCTGTGAGACGCGTTCATGAATCTCATTGGTGGAAGCGACGGGAGAGCATCGAGTTTTACGGGGTAGCAGCAGACAAAGAGATGTACTGATATGTACATACGGCGACTGGCTGCAGCCACACCCGAATTTTGAGCTTCACGGACGAGGCTCCTGGCTCCATCCTTTCAATTGAAGCTCTTTGCCAACAACTAATAATGAGATACCCAACCTTTTTTATTTCACTGCCGTTCAATCCAGCCGTATCCTAGATACACACAACTTAATCGTTTTCTTGTTTCTAAGTTATGAAATTAGCGAAGAAATACACAAACATTGCAAATAAACTAGACTTACTCATCCATGAATCCATGAATTTCGGGATCTTTGTGCAGTTGCAGAGGAACGCTCAATATGTTGACCGGGATATTGTGTTTATTTAGGAAGTAGGGTCAGAGTCTACATGAAAAGTTATATTGCAACTTGTAAGAAGCTCTGATTTTCGCTGGAACGAAGTTCACCCATAGCTGTCTTGTTAAGCGCTTTTTGAAAAAATTTGTCACCTTCAACGCAAATACATAGAGACCACTTAACTTGTATCTTATCTACCGCTTTCCATTTTTTCCCAACATGTTATGTTCGCTTTGCTTGTTTCGCTCGAGTTTTTTAATAGGGCAAACCTGATATGTATTTAGGATGCACTGCAGGAGAATACGAGAAGGAGTCAAGTGCAAATTTTACCTGCTACTTCCAGGCAGGTCTTAGGTAGAAGATTCACTGCCTAACTTGGACATTTTCCAACATTTCTATGCATGATGCGGTTCCGAAGGCATCATAATTGAAGTGTCTTCTTTTCTGTTGAAATTGCAAAGGTTCCTTCAGTATTAGATAGGGACAATTACGATGATACAGGTCTGAAATATAACTGAAGAACATTGCTTCTGTTCTGCTAAATTTGACCAGGTGTCACCTACATCCATAGCAGCGTCATCGGATCGGTACGGAGAAACGTCCCCATGTTTCGTAAAACGGGATTCGTCTAAGGCAATATCATTGATAGAGTTTTTAATCCTGTTGGGCATAAGCTATGTCGCATATTTTTTAGATGAATTTCTTCTTTGTACTTTAAGAGACTCAGTCTTAGTTTCCGTTCTTTTCCTCAATTCCTTGCAAGCAGCGCTGTGTGTAGTCTCCGTTTCTGGATTTTATCAGTTTCGGAGTTTCCCTTTCAGGAGTTTTCTCTGGTTTGGGAGTCTCTGTTTGAGGAGGGAGTGCTATTGTACTTTCACTAAATGTTGACCAAATTGTCCTAGTTTGCGTTACAGAGATAATATTGATTAATACAATAATTAATGGCTAGTAGAGCACTGTCTATCTCTAGGAGGCTAGCGAGAAACAGCGACCCCATATGAAAATGGGAACGCAACCAGAGGAAGAGTAAGAAGAAGAGCACTGTCTATCTGCTAGTATACCATTTTTCCTCATTATATCGTGCATCTGTGACTCATTAATCCTGATGCAAAATTACTACACCTACTTTATAATAATGTATTGTCATAAACTGTTGTAATGCGAGCGAACAGCGTGTCTGTGTTTCTGCATCTGTCCTAGCTGGTTTGTGTCCGAATAAACTTATTTTTTAACCATATATGACCCTTGGCGTCACTCTGAATAGGCTTTGGACAAATTCCAGCAAGTGTGTGTGTGAGTCTGTGTTTCCGCATTTGTCTGAGTGATTGTACTTGCCTTAGTGAGTTGTGTGAACCTGACGGGCTTTGGTTTTCCGTAAGCCCAGTATTATCGACTGCCGTACATTGATCCATTTACAAAATAATCACAGTACACTTGCATTGCAATGAGCTTGTGAAAATGGTGAAAATAATGTCATCTACATGTTAATGCCTGCTCTCTCACCGTCGCTTATTTCATTTTGTTTTCCTTTATCACAGGAATTTTCCATTTTCCCTCCCTATTGTCCATCTATTCTTTTACTCACATATCACGCTCAGCAATAATGTGTAGTAGTAGTAGTAGTAGTAATATTAGAAAAAATTGATAGGTATCATTCACACAATATTTTGAAATTTAGGAGATTTCTTCGGTCTCATTGTTATCTTTTATTACCTCTGCCATGCAGCAATATACATAGCGCTCTCAGTCATCACAATACTAATAATAGCGTGCAGAACCTTGTCCTCACTGTCATTAATGTGATTTCCTTTGGCGGGTGAAGTATTTTTAATTTTTACCGCACCGATCATCAGTTATGATAACTCGGGTACTAGTAATGACATGAATAATTATACAATAAAATTAATATGTTATTAAGAAAGCCGTTCTTTGCTTCGATTTATTTTATTTTTCCTTTGACTCTGTATTTTTCCTATTTCTCGCCCTGTCGTGCATCAATCCGTCATTCCCCTGATGTCGCCAAATACCTGGCCATCGTTGCGCTTGATTAATTACCTGAGGAGCACGTTTTCTTCTCTTAAGGCCAATTGCTGTGGCCCAGCTGCTCTGCCTTTGTTAGCCACACGGTGGGTGCAATGCCTCCCATCTCGAGCATTTGGACAGCAGGAGTCACCGAAGAAGTAGCGCTGCAGGGCTACACAATTTATTTCTCTCTTAGGCTGAAAATTTTTATAGTGAAATACAGGCGAGTTTATTTCTGTTCTTTTTTTTTTAATTACTGTTACAATTAGCAGTGAGATTTTTAATTCCATCTTTATAACAGATATAAATAATAACGAATGTAAATAATAATATAAATAATTACATCTGCGATTTATTGGGATTAGTTAAAATCATCAATTTGAAAATTAGGGTACAACTCGGTGACGGTTAAAATATTTTGAGCTGTAGCACATTTCCCAGGTATCACTGAAGGGCCGAAAACCTGAACGGTCAAGCACACCAACTCCAAAGGTTGGACCACTCACAAACAATGTACACTACTCCTGAGTAGCCTGTTTTGATATTGCGGGCCTCATCCTAACCTACTTGCATGTAGAGTATTGCCAAAACTGCAGGAATGACAAGACTGCTGTGTCTGGTCAATTAAGTACTTACACTGCTACATATAATTTTTAGAGTCCATTTAAAGGTTCAACCCTTCTATTGATCGTTAAAAAATAGTATGGCAAGTAAATATTTTTTTCTTTGTACTTTAGTTTAAAAACTAAGAATGCAATTGTTCCAACGGACGTGCAGAATGCTGTGACGGACATTTCATTTTATTCTTCATTTCTAATCTTATACAATGAAAGCTGTTAATGCGCTAAAGTGTGTTGCCTGAGGGATGCTGTGTCCATACAGCGGGTTGCACCATTCGTCAAGCTCGTAAGGTATTTTCCTATTAAAAAGTTTCCTATAAGTTTCCTATAAAACCTTTCAATCTTAATCCGGTTTAGGATTTTTCGTGAGAGCATTTAAATGCGCATGATCACAGGTTCTTTCAGTGCCAGTATAGTTGAGTATTGCAATAGGAAACTTTTTAAACAATAGAAAGTCGACAGCAAACTAACACTAAAATTTAAAGTTTCGGAAATTTTTTCCCATCATCAGAAATTTCAACTAAAAACTACAAAGGATGCCTAACAGAATTTTCCTAACATGTGAAAACTTAGGTCGTCTAAAATAAAATTCTGCTAAGCGTCCTTTGTAGTTTTTAGATGAAATTTCTGATCATGGGAAAAAAATTCCCGAAACGTTAAATTTTAGTGTTAGTTTGCTGTCTACTTCCTATTCATTGTTTGTAATTTGCCTTAGGATAGTGTTTTTAGGAAAATTTTGGTTTACGTCGAGAGAATATGAAGCTCGTTTCTGTCTTACTACAGTCCACAGTAGTTTAGGCAGAAACTGGATGCATAGGACCCTGCGTGAGGGCTGCTGCGTGAGTCTGTGTCCTCATTGTCGGTCCAGGTTAGCTAGCTACGAGCGTGCAGCGACGTGGAAAGGTTTGTGCTCCGTCCAGGTGATGGTGCTTGCTCCATCGAGTTTCGCGAAACCGAACAGACTCTGGTTTTATGTATTTTGGATTCCTGCCGCCCAAGTTAATGGCTCTATTCGCAAATGATGGTGTAAACTGATATCAGGGCGGAAGGAACACAATGGCATGAATTCGGGTAGAATATAAAACTGGATTACAGTTTATAGCGACTGGTAGAAGATACATTTTATGCAAGTTAGTAATCGGTGTGTTTGCATAAGTTGGATGGAGTCTAAAGTTGAGAACTGCTGGAACCTTCTAGATATTGCCAAATTCATGGGATTCTCTCAAGATAAAGCCATTTTCACTTATAGCCTCACTTGGTCAATAGTTCATAACTAGAAACTAGGAAAAAATTAACGAACATTTGAAACATACACTGAAATTAAATTCCAAAAACAAAGTGAACAATTTACTAAGGGGGGGGGGTGGTGGAATGTATCTTTTACCGGGAATGTAACTAAGTAACTATATATGATTACTTCCTTAAGGCTATTAATACGAAAGCATTCGGCAGCCGTAAGGTAAAATGATAAACTACATCTCGCATGTCCAAGGAGGTTCGATAGAAGGAGCTAGGGAGCACAGCCACATTTCGCTGTACTGGCCAGGTGGCTGCTCCCTTCCCACCAATCACCGGCTCTCAGCCATCCCTTCCCTCCAATAAGAGGCTTCCAGCCGTTCCTGCAGACAATCATCGCGCCAGCCAGACTTCAGCCTTGCTGGAAAAATCAGCTTCAGATCTCCGCAGCCGTTGCTATCTCCTTCTTATTAAAACTATTTGTGCATGTCATAGACAAAGAGTCAAGCTTGGAACATACTTTTGCTCTTCGTATCCGTATGTTGCGGGTCAGAGTGTATAAATGAATAACAATACTTTTGCTCTGAGTAATTTCCACGGGCCCCGTTAGTAATGGTAATTGCTAATGACATTTCGGGTATTAGCGTAAAGATAATCGCTCAGATCGGACCGAAGCTTGGTCTGCGAATGGTCTGGGAATGGTGCTTTTGGTCTGTCCACAGTGCAGTGTTAAGTCTATTCTAACCTAATTACTTGCGACATTTCGAGTGAGACAGTCAACAATCAGAAATAATCTTCTGGTTTCAACCACGCAAGTTAATTTTCTGATGAGATTCCTGATGAGCCGCTTTCTCGTTTTTCTCTTCTTTACACTCCACCCAGCAATCATAAGCCCTTAGTCCTATTCATCCAAGCTACGTTATCCTGCTCTAAGGGTTTTTGTTCCGTTGTATACTAGCGGGTAAAAGATTTTTTTTTTCTTTGCGAGGAAGCGCAATCTGATTAAAACACAGTTGAAAAGGAGATATTAGCGTGCCGACCATCCCCACTCTTACACACGCCCACCGTCGCGAATTCTTCACAATGCGATGCATTCGCTTTAACTGTCCAGAGTAGTTTTCCTCTCCCGGTATTTAAATCAACTCAAGTTAATTGCTTTTCCAAAGTCAGCAGTTTAAAAATCCGCTGAAGTAGAGGCAGATCCTCCGCCTCGTAAAACCGATCTCATTAAAATCTTCAAAGTGAGAGCAAGAGAAAAAATTGGATGTTCCTACGGTAAGACGAGTGTTTTATGTCACTACGCTAGTCGGATTAGCTTCGTCCTGTTTTTTGCTAATTAGAAAGAGGCGAGCGTGCTCGCTAAATCAGATTTAGCAGAGCATGCAATTTAAATCTCATCACAATTGCTTTTTCTTTTAATGGTATTTTTCAGTTATATGAGCTCCATCAGATTTATCCCCATTTTTATTAGGGCGTAAGTCCATGGAACTAATATGAAAAAAAATGAGTTATTTAATTTCACATAAGCTACTTTTATATGCTGCAAACTGATGTGTATAAATGTCAAGTGTGTGCTGACTTCACTCGAATCTTGAAAAAGAAGTTTCTGAATAGGATGAACACACAACTCATTTATTTGTTGCTTGTATAATATCACTTTTCATATTCTAAGCTCTTTTCAATAGTTTCTCTTATTCCTTGCTGAAGTGACCGAGAAATTCAGCATGTGCATTCAGAGGATTTCTTCATCATTTACTGGCAGTTACATGCTTAGATGATCATCCAGTATGCTACACTTGAGTTCCCGGCTTGATTCCCACTAGTGTCTAATGTAGGTTATACATACCTAAAAAAATTGGGAAGACTAGAAGATTCTCTCCTAGATGATTCCAGGTGTGAGTGAGACTTAAAATATCTGATATGCAGTGTATATATAGATATATAAATAATATATCTAGATATATATAGATAGATGGATATAGATATATAATTATTATATATAATATATATTCTTATTTAACGCTTGATTAAACTTCAGTTGCTGCGTTTATTACACTCTCTGATGCAACTTAATGCGGGAGTTTCGAACCTTTTTTTTTTATTTCTGACATATTCGTGGACTTTAGCAATAAATTGATCAGTAATTTTTCTTTGTTTGTCAAAAATTTGACAATCTAATCAAAATTTTCTCATAAGACACCATATCCAGTTTTTTTTTTTATTTTTTATGAGTGTATATATATTTTGTATAAATGCAGCAAGGAACTGAACGCCTCAGTCAGATTGCCTCTAATCGTGTTCCCTTTCTCCTGCCCGCGTAAGTTCCCGGGGTTTATGCATTATGAATTACTTATGATTATATTATGAACATTACAAGGCACAGGCAGAACCCAAATGGAGTATCGAGCATCGCTAGGATCCCTAAAACGCTCATCACAGGAGCACTTGCGAAAAATTATATACAGCTGACTTGCGCGCTTGCACATTTACACGGCCGAACACGGATCTTGGCCATGCATTCTATGCTAATAAAATCCGGGATATAATATTCCGACTAAACTAATTAGCTTGGTACCTTACAGTCCCCGGTGTACAGGGCTGGACCTCAGCAGCAGGCCGGGTATTACTCCCAAAGCTTTATGAGAACTAGAGAAACACAACCAATGTCGCTCATCCACCGTTAAATAATTCGTAAAACACATACATGCGCACTACTTGAGTGTATCGTGATATCGAACTGTAAATATACTTAGACCGAGTGGCAAATATCAGGGTGCGCCATAAGGGCTTCAACTGCGAATGCAAGCAGATTGTCTTTTTTTTTGCTTCCTTCTGGAATCACGGCAATCTTATCTTTTTTTTCTTCCTTCTGGAATCACGGCAATCTTATCTTTTTTTGCTTCCTTCTGGAATCACGGCAATCTTATCTTTTTTTTTCAAACCTGAGCTATAGCAGAAAACATCCCAGCAGTTTTGAGTGTGAACCTTTGTTGTGAAAAATTGCGTTCTATCACAATTTTTTGTTCTGGGGGGGGGGGGGGGCTGCTCCTCAACTTCGATGTGCCTCAAACTGCGTTCTTGTATTTCGGTGTGGGTGGGTGCGTGTCAGGCGGACGAAGGCATCCATGTGCTGAAATTCTGGGCCGCGAAAAAGACCAATACATTAAACTCGACAGTTGTTATTGTCCGTACGGAAAGTCTCGCTTTAATTCATTTCGTTTTCTCCATTTTTTCATTATAGTTTCAGCGTTTACACCCAGGTATGCAATATATGTATTGTAGTTGTGCATCTACATAGAGTACGTAATATATTATATCAGATGCCTACAACTGAAAATTTTGAGCTTAAAAAAACATAAAATAAAGTGACGTAGCTACAATGAGAATGTCTCGTATCTTGCGTTTTCTGATGTTAATTTCTTTTGTTCTTCCTCTTTTTCCGATTTAATGTTCCCATGCATGCGCGCTGGTCGTGTGTGAGAACGCAATTGTCCATACATAGGTTTCAAATTTCCATCGACTTACGGTATGTCCCTTCTTTTTTCTTCTATCAAATCACCTTAGTTGTGAAAACAGAAGCTTAGACTGCTCAATATAATATAAATTTTGCGCTTTCCATAACACACGTGTTCGTAAACAAAAATTCATAACGCAATTTCACCAAAGGAATAAACTTGTGCGCTGAAATGAAAGCTTGGTTCGATGAGTAAGGTGAGTGCAAAAAATTTACGATATTAAAGTTCACTGTAAAATTTCAGTAAATTTTGTAATGACCTCTGCACTGAAACGAAAACTTGATATGAAAATTCACTGAAACAATGAATTTAATGTTACGAATCCGCCACACGAGCGCTTGAAGGGATAAGCTGTTCGCTGGGTAATTATCCGAAGTCACATGGAGGGCTTATTGGCATTATATTGGTAGCTAACGTAATTAGTTGACATTATTGGCTGTAATGCGATTAATTAAGGCAGCCTGTTCCTCCAGACACCGATTGTTGATGTTGTAAGGCATCGTAATTTCTATTGTAGGATTAGCTCTTTATGAGCAGGTCCTTTGGTTGGTGCCTGGCCAACGGTAGATATATACGCGTGGGAAGATACAAAGAGCAGGATTCGTAGAAGATACGGACAGCAGGATAACTAGATGCTCTTTGCAGGATACCGCCACAGGATACTTACGGAGGGATGCATTCAGAAAGATACAGGCCCGGGATACGTACGTCTGTCTAATCTGTACTAATGCGTTTATAGCTATACCAGCTGCTCATATCAAGCTAGTAGATTATTCCCTACTCCAGTATTTCGTGAATTTCAATCCTCTTACAACACTGCAGCTATGACGCAAATAGAAATTAATTATACCGCCATTTACAAAAAAAAACTGCAATTTTCCTAATATTTCATGCATACGATGTGGAACTTTGAAACTTCTTTTTGGGTTTAACTGATGCAGCTCCTTCGTACACTTTTGCGCCCTTTCATCACTAGAAAAACCATCAGCTTTACTTTAGTTTGCTACTTCGGCATTTTGTTGCTGAGTAATCATTTCTGAGAATCCCAAACCTAAATTAAAACGGCCCCATCTCATATCTATACTTAGTTTAATATATATCACTTAATCACTTTCTGAGTGTTCTCAAGGATTCAGCATCCGTAGCGGCCCCAAATCCCCAATGACATCTCCAATATTGAGCCATGCTTCCCCCACCGCCTTCTCCCCAAATATTGCAGCCTTGTAACCAACATACATGCATGTTTGTATTGCGAAGCCCCTCAACATTTTGCTACAGCCTCCCCTCCATTTTTTAAATATTCAGTACTTTGACTATCAAAAATATTGAAAATAGAGAGAAGACGCACCTTGTTCATCTGACGATATTTGTCATCAGTGCTGCTTACGTAATTTAGGATTCGATTCCGTAGAAGAGGATCGCAAACTTCACCTGCTGTTCTTCGTAAAATGTTATTATTCTCCGGAAGAAAGATTAATTTTACGAATTTTTCGCACAACCTTTTTTTACTTGTGGCAAGGTGGCACATGCATTCTTCATCGCAACTGCTTGCGTAATTTTAAACTCTCTTCCACAGAACACGATCACAAACTTTTTTCCTGATCTTCGGAAGATTTTTACTTTACTTCTCTGAAAAAAAAAATCACTTTGCATGTTTCCAGCGCAACCTTCTTACTTGTAACAAGGTGACGCATGCAAATGCGAACTAATTTCCGCCTATGAACTTTTCAAGTACCGTCGCCATTAACTCGTTCGCTAATCAAAACTTACGTAACTTCGTTTACCTGATTTGCCGACGGGGCTCGAAGACTTGCATAGACCGCTTGCTTGTAGCTTCCTTGCAAGTCTTCCGAAACGATGTTTACTTTATGGACGCAGGAGCGGTCCAGAATTTGATACGCGTCACCGACAGAGCAGTTTAACTGAAGAGTGCAGCAGTCTACTCCGAAATTGGTTCTTGTTCATGTTTAAGTTCTTGTTAAAGTTTGCCTAGTCTGGTTAATTCGAAATTTCTAGTCAACGCTTACGTACCTGCCCTTGTGAAGATGAAGTTCTTGCTCGTCTTGAAGTTTGCTTATGGTTGCAAAGGTGCCTTGTTATAGTTAACTTTGAAATTCTCGATCTTGTTAACTTCTAAGTATTTGCTTTTGTTGTACTATTAAGTACATGCTTTTGTTAACGTTTGAATACTTGCTCTTGCTGACATTAAATTACTTGCGCCTGTTGTTGTAATACTTGCTCTTGTTGACGATTAAACATTGCTTTTGTTAATTGTTAAATACTAGCTCCTGTTGAAGTTCACGTACTTGCTGTTATTGTCGTTTAAGTACTTTTTCTTGTTGACGTTTGAGTACTTGCTCATGTTGACCGTTAAATACTTGCTTTTGTTGAAGTTAAAATACTTGCTCTGATTGACTTTTAAATACTTTCTCTAGTTGATAACTAAACAATTGTTTTTTGTTGAATTTTAATACTTTCTCTTGTTGGCGTGTGAATACTTGCTTGTTTAAAAATTTGCTCTTGTTGACGCTTAAGTACTTGTTTTTGGTTAGCTTTTAAGTGCTTGTTATTAATACTAATGGCCCTTACGTGCTTTGTCTTGCAGTTAAGTACTTCATGTTCCTCTTGTTTATCTCGGCAGATTATTTTCGTGTAAAACCTATTTTTCTAGTCTTACATCACCAAGGGTTCATCAAAACCTCTGCGATTTACGTGTACAGGATGCCTCATATCTGTAGCCTGGTATTCTTTCCTCATTCACCGACAGAGGGATAGACACAAGAGTGTCGCCGGTCCCATAGCACAAAGAACGCATTGCGTGTCCCAAGCTCGAAGAAAATTGTGCGTCAGGAGAATGTGTTGAGTATGTGCGCGGTGCACGCTATAGCGTGCGCTACCTCACCCCGCTTTGTTACACTCGGTTAGCAGCGCTAAAGAAGAAAACAGAAGAGAGTCGGTCGTTTTCACGGACATAAAGTGTATTTCGTAATACAGCTCGCGCCTTGTTACTATTAACGCGTTCGCAGCGCAGCTCAAGCGTTGTAATTATTAGCGTAATCGTAGAGCAGCTGTCACGTTGTTGGTATAACGTATTTGCAGTGTATCTCCTGCGTTGTAGCTGGTAACATAGTCACTGTAGGGCTGGCTATAGCGTTGTAGCTAGTGACATTCATTGTATGGCTATAGCGCTGTAGCTAGTAACATAATAGCTGTATAGCTCTAGCGTTGAAGCTAGTAACATATTCGCTGTATAGCTCTAGCGCTGTAGCTAGTAACATATTCGCTGTATAGCTCTAGCGTTGTAACTAGTAATATATTCGTAGTACAACGCTTGCGTTTTGGCTAATAACTTTATTGTCAGATTATAATATATATATGATACATGTAGCAGGTATGTTCTTGGTTGAAGCGTGTTCTTAGAACGACAAACATTATATAGTAGGTATGTTCTTGGTTGAAGCTTGTACTTTGCTAACTGTTCTCTAATATGTTTTTATTTTCCTATTATTCGAATCAGGGTTGCCTGATTTAAACCAAATAAGAAAAAAAGCATGGTTTAAACCAAAAACATAAAAATATTTTTTGTTTTTATTCAAATTTTTTGGTTTTTATTCATAAACATTGCAAAATAAACAGTTTTACTTCTAGAAAGTAGGAAATTTTAGTCACACAACTGAAAGGATGATTAATGTGCTTCTTTTCAGGATTCCTTTTGACTGTTAGGAGAGTTACGGGCAGATATTGCTAATGTCTATTAAAAACCAATAAATTATTGAATTTTGTGTTATTTCATTTCAGAGATGCAATTCTAATTATACTCTGGTAAGCTAGAAGCTACTGAAAATTAGAAGTAGTAGTTAAATAGTTGCTATTAGATAGCTAGTAAGCTCATGAGAAGGATGTAGGCATATAGCTATTTCACTTTCTTCAGTTCATAATTCTGCTTTTAATTAGCTTGATGCTAGCTATTTCTATCGAGATATCTTTGTATATTGGAGTGTTTCTAAGTTTTTCAAAGGATTTTACTTTTACTTCACTTATTTTAGTTCATTACTCTGTTATCAATTAGCTAGAAGCTTGCTATTTCTGTCAAGTTGTATTTATAATTTGAAGTGTTTTCAAAATTTTAAAAGGATTTTATATAGCAATTATGAATCATAGCATCTCTGCAGTTTGCATAATGAACGTAGCCGAAGCAAATACTAGTACTGTGCTAACTGCTTTTTCGTAACCCCTTTATTTAAAAATCATTCTTCTACAATAGGAAGTTGAAATGGAGTGACTAAGATCCTTGATGATTAGCTAGCTACATGTGTACACACACCAGAAAACCCTTTAAATGCTGGATAAGATTCCTAGAACTCGAGAAAAAACAACAAATATTAAAAAAAAATAAGTAAAAAAACACGGGTTTGTTTGGTTTTAACAAAAAAAAAAACATGGCTTTTGGTTTAAACAAAAAAAAAACATGGTTTTGCCAACCCTGATTCGAATGCCGGCTGCCAGACAATGAATGAAAAATTAGTACGATGTCAAAATAATGAAGATAAATGATGGCATATAAGGGAAATGTTAATTTGCATGGCATTATATTTATGGTTGTGTCCATTCCTCGGAGCTATTAACATGTTTATATCTCACTTTACATTAGCCCTGTTTGTCAAATGTTTGTCTACATATAGTGATGGACTTTGAATGGGTTCAACATACGTTTGAAAAGAAAGTCCACATACGCTGAACACGGAAAACTATTTCTTCGTTGATTTCCAGGTCTCATAGCGTTAGAAGGGATTTTCGTCTCATACACTCGTTGCATATTTGGCCTTGTTTATCAGGTGTCGCGCGTAGTTGTAAGCTGTGAGGCAATTTAAAAGTGCCTAGAATAATTACGCACGTTTAGAACGGTGAAGAAAAATAAAAAAAACATATCCAAGGTTAATTCCGGTATTTTATAGCGGAAAAAGTGCCTTAGTCTACTCTATCCCTCATAGGTGGCCTTGTGTCTAAAGTGTAGCTGTCGAGGCTGTGAACGCATTGACAAAGTCACAATATGGCTGCTCGAAATATTGAAGAAGTGCCGCTAAAATATGAAGCGCTCGCCACCACTTCAAAGACTTGCTTACGGCAGTGAAGGATGAAAGGCTCAGCGTAGTGTGAGAAACTTGAGTGTTATGAAGACCATGAAAGTAAGACAGGTGAGGGTAAGATAGGCGACGAGAAGGTGAGACAGGCAAGGGTAAGACACGTGAGAGTAAGATAAATCAATTGAGGTTAAAACTAGTGCGTGTTAGGCTTGTAAAGGTAAGATAGATATGGGTAAAACGAGGCAAGTGAGGGAAAGACACGTCAGTGTAAGAACTTCAAGGGCTGAATGTAATAAAAAGATCTTCAAGGGCTGAATGTAATAAAAAGATCTGGTAGAAATAAATAAGAGTAACTTGATATGAGACTGAGCGTATGCTTGATGTAAGTTTCTAGCGTATATGAAGTATTTCCACACCTACTGAGCTGATAACCTCTTATATTATAACCGCCCTCAGGGGTATATTCTGGCGGGCCCTGCTACAATATATTAGGGCATCAAGCACCCAAGGATCCCGAGTGCCTTTTCCGCACGAGATGTGGCAGTGCAGCAGTTCCTGCTGGCGAGGCTAGTTTTGTAAATTTAGGTAGGTTATCTACATTTCCTTTTCTGTTCCGTGAGGTGGACTGTCGATCGAGATAGCCGACTTAGTACGCGGGACACCTCTAGTCTCTCTCGTGTGGAAGGCCACAAAAGGAGCCGTCCATTTCAGTGTCTTTTACTATTCTTTGCGCCTTTTCCCGCCAGTAGTAGCGCACTGAGTCAAATCAAGTTCTTCCGGCAGGAATGCCGAGATTAAATATTCCTACCGATGATATAATAAATATGAAATTCACTGTTGAATCGCCTGAGTTGCGGCTACGGTGGTACAACTGGACTATAACTAATTATATTATAACCGCGAATATATTTTTCTTTGTATTGAAACTTATCCGCAGTCGCCCACATAAAATTTTGCTGGCATAAATGGAACGACTCTCATATAAAATTATTCCTCGCCATAAATTGGAAAATTAGTTGCAGATGTCGTTTGCTTTTACGTAATTAGATTTGCCCCTGCTATTGCTCCTGCTATTTTCTCCTTGGAGGAAGGAAGGAAAGAAGGAGCGTTTCATAATCATGCTAATAAATTAGCCAAGTGTTCTAAGTTGCGTATTAAAATATAGGATTTAGCGCCGAACTTTAGTTTTAGCATCCTCTTAAGTTTCTTTTTTATGAAAGTTATATTGTTTGGAAATATGGCTTGTTGAACTTTATCCGTACTGAAAATGGCATCGAAATGAATTTCTGAAATCGAAGTGCGGCTGTTTTATGCACTATTAGAAATAAATTTTGAAAACTACCGTGTATCCAGAGTAATAGCACCTATGTTGATGGCCACACTATATTTTCAGCCGTTTCTCAGTTCTAGACATTTCCCATATTAAATTCTGTTGTTTGCTATTGTGCGACAGGTTAATATTCGTTAGACAGTACAGTGCATCCTTATCAAACGGTTTCTGTTCGTTAGATTTGTAGAGTAGAGTGCAACTGAGTCTTTACATCTTGTAGGCATTCGACAGTGCACCGTAAATCGATAAAACTATTGCTGTTCACGGGAGTTGAGCAGTATTGAGCACAATAATTTTTTTTTTTTTTAGTTCAGGTGAAAGTGAGCAACGAGGGTTCAAAACAGTCCAGCTGCTTCTGTTCAAGCTCGAGTTGATCATTACAGTGGAATTACTTATTCTTTACATTTAGGATCAGGTGGGGATTAGCCACTCGTGCAAACCAATCCACACTGTTTCTGTTCAAGTCTGAGTAGTACAGTGCAAATTAATCTATTCAAATCAATCCGTTCGTTTCTGTTTATTTGATGTGGATGGGGGAAAAGCAAATATCTTCGGGTCTCTACACTACAGCCGCTGCTATGGCCAAGTCTCTCACATCGCCGGCTTTATTCAGTCAGCAACGCGTTGGCTTATCAGAACGCTCCTGCAACGCACTAACTGATGCTGGCTTTATTAATCTCAGCCCTCTAAGGGAAACAGTTGGGCTTGCCAGTTTCGCCGTATATATGAAATTAGAGCGAAGAATGGATCAAGTGCGCGGTTATCCAGGAGCGGAAGAGCAATTGCGACCGTTAACAATGCTCTGAAATTCCTTTTGTAAAGCATTATAGAGTGATGGCGCATCTCGACCACGGCAAGTGGTAATGGTTCCTTTGTTCCTCGTGCCGACATGGAATTGAATTACTCCAGATTCTTAATGCATCATTAAAGCAACATTTGTAGAGGGATGAGGTTTACTCTGCAGCTTTCTACGTAGAGCTATAATCTATAATACGTTATTTGTTGCAACGTGTGCTCCACATTAATACAATTGTACGTAAATTTTTTACAGTGTGTCTACCACAAACTTATGTGTATTTATTATTTTGTATAGATTGGTGTATTTATTTATCTTTGCTAGTCTAAGATATACAGTTCATGTATATGGTACAACATATTCGAACAATGCACTATATTAACTCAAACTGTGTAAATCTGATTAATATTAATATTATATTAAGAAACTTCCGAAAAAATTCGAAGCGGATGAAAGAGGTAACATTAATACACCCAAACTATCAAGACTAAAAGTGTTGAAACTTTACGAGCCAACTGTCTATAAGCATCATAGGTATCTAGACTGTAGGTTACAACTTATTTAAAAGGGAATTTTTATGTTCAGTAAAGCGTTTCACGCTGTCTTATTTCTACTTCGCCGTTGCTGCAAATAATTGTAAACGTAATTGTAACGAAATTAAACAAGCAACAGTTGAATGCTCTAACACTTCTGTTTCATCCAAGTGTAATCATGCCTTTCCTCCGAACTGCGAGCAAAAGGAATAATGTAGAATTCATGGCTGCTTTTGGTTTATGAAGTACAGTTGTATCCTTCATTGAGCCCCGTCCAGATCTTCAAACTTTTCTTTGAGTTTTCTGTTTTATGGGTGATTTTGATCACATTTCATTCACAGAAGATAGTTTGGTCGGATCTGAGTATTTGCGCATACGGCCGTACAAACCTTCAGAATTATGACGTCACGCTAATAGCGTCGCTCTTTTTGCAGCGAGGAATCTTGGGTAATTCCACAATGGCGAGACACTATGGGATTGACGTCATTATTCTGAAGGTTTGTACGGCCGTATGCGTAAACACTCAAGTCTACCAAAACTATATTCTGTAAATAAAATGTGATTTTGATCGACAATCACACGCGGCGACACCGCGAATCTTACGTTGACAAGGATTGGACGGTGCCTGAAAATTTTCAGCCCACACTCGCTGTAATTTGACAAACTCGAAGTTCGGGAATTGTATTTCGCTGTGTGAATAGCATAGATATTTGTGCATGGCTTCAATATGGTGTGTAGTAACAAAAATTTACCATTTTTTATTAAAATTAACCTGAGTAGTAAATTTTGTCAGTGTTTGGTTGCAACTGCCAGGAAGCGGGAAACTTTTGTCAACTGTATACTGCCCATTGGTAAACAAGGGCATATTTCTCGACTAGATTACGTCTGTTTCTTCTGTCTTTTTTTTTTTTTTGTTAGCAAAAGCTGCCAGACAACAAAATTTACATCTTAAAGGAAGAAATGGACGTACACATGGTGAATTGCAATGGAAATTCACGAAATTATAAAAACAAGAAATTCATTTCTCCGTCTTGAGTCTCGTCTGCTTCTCCGCTTTTGAGAGGTGCCAATGAATGAATTATTAGCTCCACTTTTCAACAGTAAAATGAAAGTTTTAGCGCCAATCAGCTGCCAAAATAAGTATCTACGACAATAAAGTGAGCGGATAATGTTGGTCAATAGTTATAGGATGCTAATTTGAGCTCTCATTTAAGGTTAAAATAAAATTACTTGGAAGGTCACTGGCAACCCACTACCGCCCAGCTGTCGAAATCGTCAGTGGCCGTTTGTGTTTTTCTGTGCCCGTTCATTGTTATTTTCAGCTGATTTAATAAATAATTTCCTCCCCCCCCCCCCAAAAAAAAATCGCCAACTTAGCGATTCATGAAAGAACTACGCTATGCAATTTACACAGCTGCTTTTATGAATCTGTAAGAGAGGCGTAAGGTGGTGTGGTCATGAAGTGTTTTCGGTTCCTTTGCCACCCCGTCTGGACAAAGAAGAGAGGTGTTTGTGTTTTACTTCTCGATCATCGTGTTCGTAATTGATGTCGTGATTGTTGGTGTGGACGTGGCATCACCCAAGACTGCGCATAATACTACAGAGTTTACAGCTACCAAAGTCCACCCAAGTATCCACGGCCACGTGTGTACTAAAAAGTGTTGACACTGGAGCAGGAGTCAGAAGTTCTACAAGTCTAGTGTGGGCTCATCAGCTGCGAGCCCCAAACTTAACTCTGCAAACTCCACTAATGCGGGGGACTGGCCCCCCTCCCCCGAGTTCTTTTCTTCTCTTGTTCCTTTGGATGTTCGCCTGCCTTTTTCATTAGCCGCGGACACATGCATTTCTGTTCTTTAACAAGAGCGTGACTGTGCCTACAGTTTCGTCAATTACTTATTTAAATTTCACTCCACAATGCGTTGGGACCCTCGTATTTCTATGCTTATGGATTTTTTAATTACAGGGTGTTTGTGAGTCTGCTTTCTTCATCTATCTATATTTTTTTCTTAACAGCGTGGCAAGTAAATTATATCATGCAGCTGGGATGGAACTGCAAATATGTATATAAAGCTTTCATTCACTGAGAAGGTGTTTACGTGTCTACCTCCCTCACCAATGGCGCGTTTGATTCATGCAGATGTCTGCGTCTACTAGACCACCCGCATCATAACGCAGAATTACACATAACGGACTAATACAGTCTAAAAACTTACATTATTTTCTTACTCAGCGAACTGTGTGTCTCTTTGCCTAGAGTCTCTTATAAATTATAAGTTAATTCAAGATGTAATTCCACTTAATTTCATGAACTTCGTTTCCCAATCTTTAGGTAGTTTATTGATTTGTTGCTTCTTCAATTCAGCTTGCTGCAAGCGCTACCGTTTGTAATCGTTCTATGAATTCAAATACACAACAGTACAATATTGTTCTCATTCTACTCCTCTGTCCAATTTGTAATCATGTCATTCATGTGCTTATAAAAATAGCAATAGAAGCAATAACAGTGTTTCGCTGCGTTGGTTCCCAACAGCATACCCGCATTAGCGAAGTGCTAAGAGATGCTGCATTGGTGCGCAAGGTCGCTGGTTTGCGCCCGCCTACCAGACGGGCAAGTTCTTGCTCTTGATGTGCTCTGTCGGCGTTTACTGTAGTGTCCGGATGCTGCTGTGGCGGTACTGACCCTAGCCAGGAATGAGGATGTTCTGGAAGTCGCATGTCGTCGAATATGAGCCTTTCCGTCGTTGGCGCTATAGCTCTTGACAATCTTTGGTCGACCGAAGCCATTTACGCCTCTCAGCCCACTTGGCATATATCTCTGCAGTACGAACCAGTGCTTACCGTTTGCCAGTTGAGAAGTGCGGTTAAGGTGACTTTACCTTTACGCTTCCAATAATGCTACTATACGACTGTGTCAGTCGATATACCTCCCACACAACGCAACTCTGGTTATTTTCACAAGCGTAGATTAATTTTGATCCCATGCAATTCACAGCTTATTCATACTAACAGTGGAGCTCATGCATGCAATATCACCACATGCCCCGGCCTCTGCACAAGTTATGCTTGGTATTTCATATTTAAATTCATCAAGGTCTACAGAACTGTATTGTAATTTACATCCGCTGCAGCACTCCTCCAGGCGATTCATTTAATTTTAGCATTCTAATGAAACATTCAGATTCCAATATACAGCCTCATACTTCATTTTTTTTCACAGTCTACACTATTAAGTGGCAGTTTCTCTTACAGTAATTTCCATCAGTTTTGCGTTGCAGTTTATCTTCTTAGTCAATTCAATTCTTCTTTTTCTCACACTTATTATGTACTACCCGTGTGTCATAATTTATTATTCAGCGTTGTAATTTCATCCTCGTTCTTTACTTCAGTTAGTACATTTTGTATTAAACCGAATTTTCAAATTTACATTTACTTCACCAATTTAATGCCTCAATCTAGTTCTTCGACTGACGTTATGCAACAGCATAGTATCCAGTGCTGTAATTTAACCCGCACTCTACTCCAATCAGTCGAGTTTTTATTCCATTGAGTTTTATTAAGTTCGTTTGTTTCGCAATTCATATATCACTGAAGCGCTCGGTCGGTCGGTTGTTCACCAGATCTCGTTTGTTTCGAGCATCGTTACAGGACGTCGATAAATCAAATGCCCGCACACACAACGCGTCTGACGCTCCCTTGTTGAGGTAAATAACGATGGCCTTCAGCTGTAATAGCGCTTTCCCTCGCGTCTTTCCTATGACGGCAGCTGAAAAGTTTGTAAAATGTGGCTGTGGAGGCGCTCCATGAGAGGTTCCAAAGATTTACACTGATAGTTTTATCGCTAACGGCCGCTAACCCGACAACATGGGGCGATAGGTTGCCTCGGCAGTTCCTAAAGTGGCCGCCAGAGGCGCAACTAATCCAAATACTAATAAGGTAAGAAAATAAAGGCGCAAGTTTGGTTCGAGATCACTTAGATTAGAAGTGTTGTGAGACGAGTGTGGGTTTGAGTACTAGTACATACAGTAGCGGCCATAATGGTTCGGAAACCTAAAGACTCATCAGAAAACTTTATATACTTCAATATTATTGAAGGCATTGAAAGGTAATTTTACACAAGTTGAGCAACATGCCATAGCTAAATTGTGTTAAAAATTCAGCCGTTTAGAATAAATAAAACAAAAGTTACGAGCAAATTAATTGCAATAGTAAGAATTTAGTCTAGAGAAAAAAGTTCGGACACATTTTTTTATCATTTTATTTTGGTAAAACCAATGTTGCCACGGAAAGACTTATGTAGATTGGGTTAAAAACACTTGCAGTCATTATCGATACAACATCCGCTCTATCAACATGCTTCGAGGAGTCCCTACACCTTCTTCTATTCGTGAGTTTAAAAAGTTCAGACAACGGTCAACAATAACAATTAAACACATGAAATCACGCTACAAATACGAACTACGTAATGAATTTAACTTTTTAGCATTTAATACTTTGTGTGGTACCTTTACTGTCGATAACGGCTTGACATCGTCTACCACAAGAGCTTACCAAATTGCAACAGGGAGCGTTATCTTGCAGAAAAATTGGTTTATGTTTGGAAGAGGCTTTGAAGATCGGCACTACATGTTTTTGTAAAAGTTCCTTGTACATCTGTGCGTTTACTTTTCCTTGCAGACGAACTAAGGGACCCGTACCGCTTGCTGAGATCATACCAAAGACCATAACGCTTCCGCCGCCAAAGTTTACACTTGACTTGACGCAATTTTTGGACAATCTTTCACCAGTTGAACGACGAACAAATCTTTCCATCGGAGCCAAATAAATTGAACTAAGATTCATCGCTAAAATGAACCTTAGACCAGTCTTCTTGAGTCCAAAGAACGTATTTTGCTGCATAATTCATCCGAGCATTTCTATTCTTCTTGCTAATTAAAGGCTTGATAGTTGGAGTTCTCGGATGCAAGTCTGCTTCTTGTAGGCGGCGTGAAACTGTCTTCCTAGACACCTTGATTACATGCGTATCACTAGCTTCACGGGAAATCTCTGCTGCGGTTCTAAACCTATTCTTCTTTGACAATCTAAGCAATACACTATCCTCTCTTCTTGAGGTTTTGCGTGGTCTACCACTCGAAACACCAGCGGTACTTGAGCCATTCTGGTCATATTTAGTCAGTGTATCACTAACCACACTTTTAGGTCGATTAACTTTGTCTGCTATTGCCCTTATGGAAAGTTGGTCATCATGACGCAATTTCACGATTAATTCACGGTTAGAAGAAGGTGTAGGGACTCCCCGAGGCATGTTGATAGAGCGGATGTTGTATCGATAATGACAGCAAGTGTGTTTAACCCAATCTACATAACTCTTTCTGTGGGAATATCGGTTTTTTCTAAAATAAAATGGAAAAAATGAAGTGTCCGAACATTTTTGTCCAGACTAAATTCTTACTATTACAATTCATATGCTTGTAACTTTTGTTTTACTTATCCTGAACAGCTGAAAGTTTAACACAATTTAGCTATGATATGTTGCTCAACTTGTGAAAAGTTACACTTCAATGCCTTGAATAATATTGAAGTATTTAAAGATTTTCTGATGAGTTTTAAGTGTCCGAACCATTATGGCCGCTACTGTATATCTTGAAGAGGATGCAATAGCACGTCGGTGAAAATACTCTATCTTATAATAGATGTACAGTCTGTCTCTTCATCTGTCATGCTTGTAACGGCTAGCAATACATGTACATTCTCTGTATTATTATAACTACATGTTAAGGACTTCTTTTTCACCTTCCTGAAATGAATTGCTAGAAACAGCAAACTCTTAATGAATTTACGCGAGTTGCTAACAAAGCCCGTTTCATAAGCCCCATTCACCTCAGACGATCATTTTTACCCTACATTTTAACTTTTCATTGACCGAGTATTTCGTCTTCTCCGTAGGACATACACAGCAGTGTGTACACTAAAGACTTTTTTACAGTGTTAGACGGTTCACAATCATACATGTTGCGAAAGTTCTAGAAGGAATAACTGTAAATGGTCGGAATCTTGCCGAGCTCCGACCGTATTTGTCCCACCTGTAAAGTGGAATGCCGATCAAAAACGGTGGTGATGCGCTGGCCACGAAATCCCAATCGGAAATTTTTAAGCATTTATTGGCTGCCTATGTGTTAACAATGAAGGGTATCCGATAACTTTGGATAAATGCCTATAAATAAATGCCTATAAATGCCTACAATTTCCGATTAAGATGTTCTCACAGCCGCACAGCTTGGGGTACGAGATAGTTCAGCAAAAAACCCCGCCATATCCGGGACGCCACCTGGTATTGGAGCTATAAACTTTAAAAATATTCTGGACTTAAACTTACTGAAAGTGCTGGACAAAAAAAGCTGTTATTGATAACGCGCATTGTAGTGATAGTTCGCTGCTAGTACTCCCGCTCGTCTACGAGTGTAATGTCACCTCTCTGCAAGATGGATTGTGTGTCTGGCACCCCCTGGACGTTGTCCGAAGAGCTTAGCAGGTATCAAGTGACTTTGCGTGCTAGCATCACTAGTAAAGCTTCGTGATTGTAGGGAATAAGAACTAGGTTAGCTGGGACGTCTTCTGCCGTATCGAGTCATAGCAACGACTTCGGACTCTATGAAGTAAAAACGTAGAATGAAAGACTGTCGTCGGCAGCGGGCTTTAGAGTTTTGTCGGTCTAATTTGAAGGAAATTTGAAAAGTTATTTAGTAGTAGAGAGCCACTTGATGTAATAACGAGCGCCCAACTCCTAATAACACTACTTAATTCAATAAGCACAGAGTAAGTACACCCAAGATCTTGGATTATTAACTTCGGCTAAGTACCACCATTCAGCATTGTGATCAGATAGACATGATACTCGTTGTTGAGTTGACATCACTGCCCATAAAACCACTGCTTAGCCTGGCACTTGCGGTAGATAGAACACTAACTTGTGTGCCAGAAAACAGAGGCGGTTTACCTTATAAATAAGCGCCCACTTCATCTCACCAGCGCTTGTATCATTGGCCACGTCATGGTAGCATCATGGCCTGCAGTTACGTAAATCCTGGTGATGGCAACATCGTGCTCTGTACTTGTCTAGACGCTTCCTGTGTACGGGAAAAACTGAATACCGTACATAGTTCTTTTCATGAGCGTTGTTCGTTCTGGCGATGCTTACTCAAAAAAAGCACTGCCCCAATAATCTTTCTATTTCGGTTTTGTAGAAGCTATTCCTGTCATTCAAGGAAATGCGGGGCACATGATTTTCTTTGGGAATTCCAGTCTAATGGACCTGCTTTCCGTTCTTCAAACTCCATAAAAGAAGCAAAAAAATCGCTTATTTTGCTATACTGATAGTTTTGTATGCTTATTCTTATCTAAAAACGGATTGACGTGCATTTACAGCTGCTTTGCCTATATTACTTCACTACTTTTAAATATCTATTTGCACTTTAGACCGTTCGAAACTGATTTTCTGCATCAATTCCATAGTAGCGATTCAGGTCATAATATTTTATTGTATAAAATTAATGGACGTGATACTCCTCGCCTACTGTTTTCCTTCGTACAATAATTTGTTGCATTTAATATCTATCTTTATCTATGAAATTTGATCATCTGAACTAATTACATGAAAGTTTATAGGCAGAATTCTTTTCATTTTTATTATTGTTTAGCTTTGCTATACTTTTGCTCTTTCATCGAAGTTGATTTCCATGACTGTTTAATGAAAAGACGCAGCCTCATGCTTGGCCACTTTAAACTATGTTTATATTTTCCCATGGTTCGTTTTCTTGGCAATTTATCCTCTGAACAAGCTTCAACTATTGATATTAAGTGGTGCTAATATTACGTATTTTTGCATTGTTGCTTTTGCAGCCAACCCACATTTTTTTTGCCTCCTCGAACTCGGCTACTTGCATCCGAAGCAACGGGTCCATTTTTCCAGTCCGAGCCCGACCGAATAAGCTAATGGGACAGGCGTTACCGAAAAGAAGTCCGTTTACAGCTCCATGAAACAAGACTTTTGCCCCCTGACGTTGTATTTATTGCGCATATAAGCATGCGAGACCTTAAGTAATGGACACAGCTCAGAAGGCCGCTGGTGCAATGCATAGTAGATGCCTGGTGCCGGCTCATAAAAATGACACCATGCGTACAGGTGACGCTCCGTTTGCCACGGTGGTGCTTTACAGGTGCGCTCGCACCTCCCCCCGTGGGCTAAATTGATACAAAGATACTCGGCTGTAACTGTATTGCACCAGGGTTTATAACCTCGATACGTAATATTTTTCCCTCGTAGGAAAACAACAGAACAAAAAAAACATTGTAGCAAAATAACAGCTGGTATAAATAGGGTTCAGAGCAACTTGTACTGGCAACAAACGTTAGCAATTTGAACAGTGTCTCTTGTTTCAGCAAAAAACAAAGACATTATTATGCTTATTATAGCCTAAATAATCAAAAACTCAATTCGAAACACTACCTGCTTCATTTCTGTATTTTTCATGCATTTACCGTGAAAGGTTTTCTACAATATTCTATTATATAACTGCGACATGATTCGAAACATGGTCTAATTTAGTACTATTTTGAGCAGCATTTTGTTTATTGAATGGGGGGGGGGGGGTATGCCTATACCCTACTCAGTTGTAGATGCGAGATAACATTTAGGTTCTTAATTTTGCATCAAAACTCTCTAAAACCAATGAGCTCTGACATATATGCATGTATTCCGCATCTTGTTTAAACAAGAATGTAGGAAAATGGAAGATAAGTCACACATCGGTAAATATTTTTTTAAACTCGTTACAGCATCTGAACTTTATGGTTTAATTACAAATTATAGTCATTTTTGAATAGTTTACTAAGGCTGGAGATGTGTTAAAGCTAAGTCGTAGCACTGAACACATTTTTTGCTAGGCTTGACAGCTTCACGAGCGCGTATTTAGACTACGCCTACAGCATTGGGACATTCATTCTTCGGCATTTTTTTTGCAGTTTTTGCATTACTTATCGTTGTATTAATAGAACTCGGTCTATAAGCTGGAACAGTGAAGCGGTGCAGATTAGATTAGATAGCTGGCAGTAGACGGACCACCAGGCCCATCCCCAGAGAGCAGCCAGGACTCACGCTCCGGCCCTTTATGAGCTATTACCATCACTATGCAAATTTCTTGGCATTTTTTATGGTCACGTGCAGTAGCTTAGCAACATTTCCATTAGTAGTGGTTGTAATATATCAGTACACGTAAATACACGGCATCCTATCTATACCGCATAGGTTACCATATTCAGAGCTTCTCTTAACTGGAACTACCAAGAATCTAATGAGGCAGGTAAGCGGCTGCTGGTTCCGTTGGTTCGCTAGTCTTTGCTTCCTGACTTGAAACATTAAATAGGAAAACTTCAACAGTTCAGTAGCAATGAAGCCGTTGCTACTGTTTAGGTAAAAAGTTACAGCCTGTAAAAGAAATGCAAAATTCTGACCCTTCAAGGGTGAGAAGCTTTTTCATGAAATGTGCATTTCCCTTGGTATGTTTGAACAGGAAGTTTCTTGCACAATTACCTCGATGATAGTACTTTCTTGCACAATTACCTCGATGGTAGTACCTTTCTACTGGGTGAAAATGGGGAAGATCTACCAACTATGATTTTTGGAGATTTTTTTTTTTTAAATTGCAAGGTAACCCCTGAGCGATTTTTACAAAATTTCTGACTACGTTCAATTTCACTGATATTGATTGCAGTTACAGTCCATTATATAGTTGTTATAAATTCACTGTCCGTTGGGGTTAATCATGTTTAGGTAAAAAGTTACAGCCTGTAAAAGAAATGCAAAATTCTGACCCTTCATGGGTGAAAATCTTTTTCATGAATTGTGCATTTCCCTTTGTATTTTTGAACAGGAATTTTCTTGCACAATTACCTCG
>LQNS02004118.1:64193-77875 GCA_001587735.2 Parhyale hawaiensis | reverse complement strand
TAATGCAACCATAGACTTGTTGAAAACAAAGTTTGATGACAAACTCATTTCAAGAAATGGTCCTGTCAATTGGCCTCCAAGGTCTTGCGATTTGACACCTCTTGACTTTTTCTTGTGGGGTTATGAAAAGTCAAAGGTCTATGCTGATAAACCAACGACAATTGATGACTTGGAGGCCAATATTGGGCACGTTATTCGTGACATTCGTTCAGAAATGCTGGAGAAAGTGACCCATAATTGGATATCTAGAATTCGGTTTGTTAAGAACAGTCGTGGCGGCCATATGTCCCAGATAATCTTCAAATGTTAATGTAATGCATAAAACTTTCGGATTCAAATAAATTTTTTGAAAAAATGTGCTTTATTGTATTATTTTTCCTATATTGAAGTTCTATCGTTCTTAAAAAAACACCCTGTAGTAAGCTACAGTACTAGCGTCTGACCGGGTGAATCGGTCCAGTTTTAGTATTGGAAAATGAATAAATACTGAATCCTAATATTTTTTCTGTACATAGGCCCATTACTCCCCTACATAGGCAACATGTAACAGCAGCTCTAAATATCTGAACATTTTGTGGTAGACGAAAAATGAACTTGAGAAAAAAATGACCTTGTTTCAACTTTACACCTCAAAAACGAATGTGATTTTCAACTTTCGTTGCAGACATGGAGTTGTAGCAGCTTCATGAAACTTGGGTCATAGAGGTACATAGAGTTGCTCTTTACAGTGGAACCAAGGATTTTTTAGTACTATGTATACTTTGGTCACTACGCCACTTTGATGATCGGTCCGATTCACCTGGAAGAAAAAAAATTTTTCGGGTGAATCGGACCAGTATGTTGAAGGGTTTACCACAGAAATGTACAGACATTTAGAAGTTCCATTACATGTTGCCTACGTAGGAGAGTAGTGGGCCTATATACAGAGAAAATATGAAGATTCAGCGTTTATTCATTTTCCAATATGTACTAATAACCAAATCGAATCTTTCGCAATGTCTGGTCCGATTCACCCAGAATTTCTTTTTCCACTGGACCGTTCCTTTCTAGTGTCTACCACAAAAATGTTCAGACATTGAGAGCCTCTGCCATATGTTGCCTATGTAGGGGGGTAATAACTCAATATACAGAGAATATATGAGGATTCAGTATTGATTCTTTTTCCATTGCTGATTACAAAACCAAATCACCCGACTGTGCCGGTCCGATAAACCCGCATTAACGTAATGCACTCGGACCACATATTTTCAACTGTGCCACTGTAAGTACCAACATATTTCAAAGTTTCTGTATAGTAGCTAGTGCACACATAAAGTAAGTGTATGCAAGTGTATTTGTAGCTCCTAGCTCTGGCAGGTGTCTTAGCAGCAACAAAGTTTCCAGATTGCCGGTCCGATTCACCCGGTCAGACGCTATCTACTTGATGCATTCACGTTTGAATGACTACAAAGCCGGCCTAGGGGCTAGAGTTGACTTACGATTTCACCAAGTGATGTTTTCGTTGGAAGTAAAAAATATGTGACTTTTCTAGCCTACTTTTATTAAGTATAGCACTCAATATTATTCATCACATTCACTTTAAAGACCCAAAATTTTACCCATAAATTTGAATTTAAATACCTAAAATAGCAGTTTTCAACTGAACACCACGATGTGCAGACGAATACTGAACGAAAATGGCGGAGGTTGTTTTCCGATTCCCGAAGAGACGCTGCGCAGTAGGCGAATTTCAGGATCTGCACAGCGTCACTTCCGGGAATTCTTCTTAAGGTCCGGAGCTTCTGCCGGACTTTTTCCGAGAAATATTGAAGTTTTCCGGTATCCCGGCTTGGTTTCAGTTTCCCGGAGCATTCCGGGACAACCCCGGAAAAGTGAAAAGAGTCCGGGAAAACGAGAAGTCCGGGAAACCAGGTTCCGGGAAAACTGGGTTCCACTGTACCTACCTAGTTTCATATAGCTAGCTACTAGTAATGTTTTACATATTACATAAAAAACATAAGCTATTTGGAAGCCTTTCAAACTCACCCTCCGTGTCAATTTCACCCTCCATTACGGTACTTCAGTGCCCCGGCACGAGCACTCTTCACTCTGTTACAACTTGCGCTTCTGTTAACATCTCCATTAGTGTTCTGGTCTCAGCTTCTGCTGTGTGTTCACTGTCTATTAGTGCAATAATATGGTTTTTCCTGTTTGGAAATGTGTTTTTACCATTTTTAATGGTGCATTTTGGAGACTGTGTTAGTGTATGGTAGGCCGAGGGTGCCGCCATCTTGGATCCTTAACCCATGTCTCCTTGTGTTAACAGAGCTGCAGCAGCTGTTTTTCATGAAGACCAGTGATGGTGTTTTGTGCTTTTATGATATGAATTAAAGTTTCAGTAATTTGTTTCTCCCCGGAATAGAGGAATAAATATTTGCTTGTAGACACTTGTGCCCTAAGAATTTCAAGAAGCATCTATATTGGCTGCTTAAATACTTCGTGGTAGGCCCCAGTGGCCCTAACAATTCCGCAAAGTGTATTGCCTGATGATTTTTTATATTTTTTGCGGTGGTGGTGCTTACGGCCTTTCTGTGCCACCTGTTACCGTAACATCAAAGACTGGATGGTAGGCCCTCACTGCCCTAACAATTCCATCTAGGACAGCAATACATTTAGGTGGTAGGCACTTGCGCCCTAAGAATTTTACCAAACATATTGTTGCCTATAAACTTGGTTGGTAGTAGGCAGTAGTGCCCTAACAATTCTGTCAAGTGTAGATTCCGCCATGGGGCTAGTACTCAGACATAGAGCGAGGCCCCCCACAGGATGGGGGTGCTTAGTACCAGGGTTGCTGAGTCTGAGTCGGCTGGAATCGGAAGATTTGAGGGGGAGTCGGAATCTCACTTGCTCTAGGAGTTGGAGTTGGCATTTTTAGCCCTATTCCAGAATCCCATTTATAACAAATATCAATCAATTCAGAATTTTCAGTCCAAGTGTAAAAAAGAAATGAAATATTTTGTAACTGTAGACATATTTTTTTGAGAATTTTTTTTTTTATAGGTATAGCTACCATGTACTTTCCTATTCCAAATGATATGGATAAAATGTTGGGTAGAAATTTCGCACCTGGTAGCTACATCTTGTGATGGGGGCATGGGGGGCAAATGATCAATTTTAGACTGATTCTTCTGAAATTTGCATAGTAGCTACCGGTATATGTATTTTTGAAAAAGAAACACATTTTGCTCATTCAACGTTTTGATTTAGGTCTTAGTTTTTCAGATAATGGGAAATACATAGAATCATATATGATTAGATTAGATAGGCGGCAGTAGACGAACCAAAAGGCCCATTCCCAAAGCTATTGCCATTATGTTAGTAGGATGTAGAGGAATGGAGAAACGAGAGGAAAAAAAATGGAAGACGAAAGAGAAAAAAGAAAGGAGAAATAAAAAGAAGGGGGAGAAGAATCTACGCCAAAGCGATGGTCATGAATGCCCGCAGCAGGATCGATGGCCGCTGATATGCGGAGCTTAGTTATATAGATGGAGCGGAAGTGAGAAGTCAGCTTAAAATGGCCTGGGAAGCTTTGGCCGTTTAAGTGCTTGCGACTCGTGGAGTAGGAGTTCTTAGCTATGGAGGATGTCTCTCCTAATGTATGTCAAGACGATATTTAAACGAGTTGACCGACTCCGCACCAACAACGCCGGAATGGAGTCTATTCCAAATGCTGACTATGAAATAGGGAAAGAACTGCTGACTTGAGGTTATTCTTCGAGCTTTATGCTTGAGTTTTTGACCATCGTTTCGCAAGCAATCATTGGGGTCTCTTTCAAAGAGTCCTGTTATAGGTACGTCGTTGAAGCGAAATACCAAACCTAGTTACAGTGTGCATTCTTTGTAAGTTTCAAAGGAATAGAACTCAATGAGTTTTCATGCTAGAATAAAAGCAATGACAGTTTTGGAATCCCTAAAACATTTCTAACAAAATTATAGAGCTGGATTTTCCATTTTTGCATTCATATTTTTTTAAACACAGCTCAAATCTAATTTTCTTACCCTGTATTTTAGTTAGCAATCAAACGGAATAGAAAATGGAGAGTTCAGCTCTGTAGTTTTGTTAAGAAGGTATCAAGGATTCCAAAACTGTCATAGCTTTTATTCTAGCATGATAACTCTTGGAGTTGTATTCTTTTGGAATTGATTTGTGATAGCTAAAACTGAACAACGTAATATTGCTGACTTAAAATTCTGCTTAATTTTCAAAATACCAAAATCATTGGCATCTTATAGAAGTATAATATGGGATCACTTCCATGAAAGCAAAACTGACGAAAGCAGAGCGATGTGCAAATTAGGCAAAAAGTTTATCAAGAGGCAGTACAGATCCACACAGACGGACGTTAACAGGCTAAGAGTCCCGACTCTCAAGCCCTGATTATGATCGTGTTGAAGCACTTGAATGTCTTGTAGAATTTTGAATTTGAAGTGGGACGGGCGTGTTTCTGGATCCTTCCTATCTAAATCAACTGGTGCAAAATATTTTCGAAATGAAACAATTTTTAGAACGTCTATTGTGACTAGAATATCACTTGAAATTGGCCGAAATGCGTAATTTAGTTTTAAAACTCATGACATCGTACTTAGAAGACTTCATTTGGTGCAACTCTGGAGCCCCCTCAACTAGAGCGATAGTCCCTTAAAGGATGCGAGTATACGGTAATGGACGCTTGTTCCCCGCACATTGTTCCGTACATCGTAGACGAAAAATGCACTTGCGGGTGGTTGGAAAAGCACAGCCATGCATTACAACCACTTGTAAGTGGGATTGCCTCCGTTTTTCACTGTTTGGAAGGAGGAAGTCTGAAGGAAGCAAGTTGGAAGAGGGCTTCAACGCCATCCCAAGCTTTGCAAAGTCATCAACTACTTGATGGGCCAGGACTCGGCACAAGAAATGATATTGTATTGGTGGGTGTGTTGTCCAGGGTCCAATTCTTTGGGTTCTCGAGTAGTAATATCGGGACCTTCCAATTCCTCAATAAGCAGCATCTTTAATTTAGCTCCACCACTAACAACATGGAAGGAGCTGCCACTTCGTCGCCACCACTGCCGCCAGCACCGCCACTACCACCACATCTTGATGATGACCGCGAGAGCAGTCGAAACATCGATGGAAACCTTGGCCAATTGCTTCACAGAACCAACAACGACAGCTGTATCAAATGTTTCTGGCAGTTTGAGAGAGTTAATAAAAGCATTATAGATACGAGCTTTCTGTCGCCTTCAACAAAACATGCATAGCAGAAAAGCTGCTCCCAAAGTATACTAATATATATATACAAGTATATATAGTTACCGTATTTAAATCTTGAACAAAAATATAATCATCCCTTCCATTTCGTTGCCCGGTTTATAAATACAAAGATCTCAAACCACACAAACCACTGCATCTCTTATGACCCACTCTTTGTTTTAATGTTACTAAAGAAATAAATGTTTCAAACTTGTAAGGCTGCTTTTTTGTAGTTTTAGCCTTATTTCATCGGCATCGGAAGTACAACCGATGACGATGCCCATCGTATGCCATCGCCTATGGGATGTTCAGCCATTGCATTGAACTAGTGCTTCCTCATAATACCATGGCCAATGGAAAAAATGGCCATCGCCGACTGTTTGATACAATTATATCGGACCATCGTTTGATTGCCATTTCGTTGCGACATTCCATCGTAATATAATAGTTCGACCGATGTATAGCCTACCTAATCGGCGATGGCTATCTGGCCAGGCACTGTGTCCCACTATAGTAATAGCTGTGGGAATAATATAATCGGCTTCTTGACCGTAAGGTGAAGATAAAAAGTACTGCAGCGCCTGTATTGTGAAGGCAGGACTCTACCGTACCTGTGATCCTGTGGTCCATGGCCCGAAAAAGATCGGGCGCCGTTTATTTCTCAGCGGCTCGCTCCGACGAAACACCTGTCGGTAGCACCCGACCCGCGTCAGCGCCCAACTCTGGGGGCGTCTAAATGGTAGTTTAGACTGTTTCAAGGCGTAACCCTCATTATAGACAGCTTTTGGTGTTCTATCTTTTTTTTTCCAGGCTCCGCTCACCTGGTAGGTACCTCAGGATCCCAGCAGCAGCACTCCTCATTCCGTTACGACTCGCGCTACTGTCAACATCTACTACTGTGCTCTGGTCTAAGCTGCTGCTCTGTGCTTACCTATCGATCTTAGAGTTTAGGAAATACTTCCCTTACTGGTTATAAGTGCTCTAATACGTTTTTTTGTGTCTGGAAATGTGTTTTTACCGTTTTTAGTGATAGTTTTGGAGACTGTGTTTGATGAGTGATCGGCCTAGGAGGCCGCCATTGTTAGGAAACAATGTGCACGAGCTTATATACATATCTCTAAAAATTAATATATATATACATCAGCGGGCATGTTAAATTTACCTGAAATCTCAAATTTGTTAATTCCAATTATTCAGCAATAAACTTTTTTTAAATTACTGTAGAAACAATAGTTCGCTTCGCTTTGTATCTGAACACACACCAAGCGGATTCTCGAAACTTCTGTCAGAGCATAGGTCCCATTGTTCAAAGTGTCAATGTTGTTGTCGTTTTTTCATATTGCGTTTCGAGAAACTTCTAGAGCTTAAGCGACGTGGCCTGTGGAGGTGCCCCAGAGCGGCGAACGCGCATAGAGTTAAAGAAAATTACGCTTAAGCATGTTCATATTCTCGTAATTCAAGTAAGGCACCACCTGTGTGATAGAACGTCTATTGTGACTAGAATATCACTTCAAATTGGCCGAAATGCGTAATTTAGTTTTAAAACTCATGATTTCGTACTTAGAAGACTTCATTTGGTGCAACTCTGGAGCCCCCAATTGGTGTACATATTGCATTTATAATACCAGTATTTTAAGGTAGGAGAAAAATACCGTGTTGTCATAGATCCTTAACTGGGTTTTGGTAACCAAAGCACCAATAGGAGTAGAACAAATAGGCACGGGAAAGCCCGCGCAGAAATCATCGAAGGTGATTGGCCAAAGCCCCACGAGGAGAGGTGGCCCTAATGGATCGTGGAATTTTCCAGAAAAATCGCGAAGATACCCTGGCTTTGGGTATATAATACTCTGACGAAGATCATAGGGTAGCATTTGTACCCGAGCGGTCTTGCCCTAAGGGTACGTGTTCACCAACCTTCTCCGTGTCGGTTAACTCCCATCGGCGAACTTTCATTGTGAATTTACCAATGTGCTGTAGATTGGTAGAGTTACGTGCGGACCAGTGTAAATATTTGTCAGCACAAAAGTTTACTCCCAAACATGCTGTTGTGATGTTTCGATTGTGACGTTTGCAGTTCCCAGCGTGTCTGTTGCGCAGTGTTGTGCCTGTAATGAAGTCATTCGTGGTACCGTCGGCCTCTGTTCCCGACGATGTCTCCAAGTGATGCGTGGTGCGCCGTGTTCGTTTCCCTGATGATGTCCCTGGTCGGCCGCCATTCCCAGTAGTCAGAAGTAATGATGTCATTCGTGGTACCGTCGGCCGCTGTTCCCGACGATGTCAGCGCCATGTCACCAAATCTCTTCGCTCTCAAAGTGATGCTTGGTGCGCCGTGTTCGTTTCCGTGATGATGTCCCTGGAGGTCCCTGTTCTCGTCCCCGGAGTTTGTGTTACCATGAAGATCCCGATTTGAGTCATAAGTTTGCGCCGCGCACACCTATACCGTGTACCAGGAATTTGTGTCGCGCCCATACTTTTCCCTGGAGGTCCCGGTTACACTGAAGATGTCCCGGGGGAGTTATTTGTGGTGCCGCCCGACGGCGTTTGCACACATTGATGTAGGCAGAAATGTGCAGTGTCCGGTAAGACCCATAGATTCGCGTGCCAGCCGCGTGCACAAGTTGAAGTTCTGTATGTTCTGTATATTCCCAGTGTATAATTGATGACCTTGTCCACCATGTCAGAACATGTTGCCGAGGACCATTCCTAGATAAGACGTTTCCTATAGGTATTACGTTGCCTTGTCCATGTCAATCATTTCTTGGCACGTTAACTTCACATGCAACCGTCATTAATAAATGATGTTGATAGGCTCCAGTTCTCGGTTATAGAAGGTTAAAACAAAGTGTCTCGGTTATAGTCATGCAATATGGTCGAGAATTGGACGTGTCGCAGTTCAACTATCATTATTTTCACGTGAATCTCAATTTGAATATGTTGTGAACTTGTAGGTTTCCTCCAAAGTTGCCGAACCGTTCAATACGAGCCTTGTGCATGCATACACGCTTGTCATAATGCCTAGATCGAGCGCGCGACGTTCGTTTCCCACTACGCCAAATGTTTAGTTTATTCGAGCGCGCCTTTCAATGATTCAATTTAATGTCCTATATTTTGCCTTATCTCATGGCGCGCCCATTATATCAAATAACATCAGTATATGTTTATTTACATCCTGTTTCCTTTTCCTTGCACCCTATGTTATTTTGAACACATGTAGGATAGATTAGAGGCGTGGCTCACCTCATGTGTGTTAGGTGCTGCTGTGCGCCATTTCATGAATTATGTTGTTAATTAATTCCCTATGTCAATTGTTCATTTAAATTCAAATCATATCATTATCAATTAATTTCGTGTCAATATTAATTAGGTCAATATTAATTTGTGACTTCATAATATATATATATATATATATATATAATTAAATAGCGCACAGCAGCGAGTAAAATCCTAACACCATCTTGGATCCTTACTTATGTCTTCTTTTGTTCACAGAGCTGCAGCAGTGGTTTCTTCTTGAAGACCAGTGACAGTGATGGTGTTTTGTGAATTTGTGTTTTGAATGAAATTAACGTACATTGTTTTTTTCCTCGGAATAGAGGAATAAATACTTGGTGGTTGCAGGCACTTGTGCCCCAAAAAAATCCAGCAAGTATATTGTTTGCTTAAATACTTTGTGCTAGGCCCTAGTGGCCCTAACAATACCTAGAGGTATAGCCTATTGCTTTATGATTTTTGCTATTGTTGCGGTGCTGGCCCTTACGGCCCTTGTTCTCTGCCACCTGTTAATGTAACATCAAAGACTGGATGGATGGTCTTTGTTGACCTAACAATTCCATCTAGCACAGTGATACATTTAGGTGGTAGGCACTTGTGCCCCAAGAATTCCACCAAATACATTGTTGTCATAAGTCTTGGTTGGTAGGCCTTAGTGCCGTAACAATCCACCAAGCATATATATTATACTTGCTTGGTTAGGCTGGACTCTTAAGAAAGGCCGCCTTGCATGTACATATATCCTAACTTGGTTGGTAGGCCTTAGTGCCCTAACAAGTCCGCCAAGTACACACACTACACTCTTGGTTAGTAGGCTTTAGTGCCGTAACAATCCGCCAAGCTTATCGTTATACCTGCTTCATTAGGCCGTGCATCCTCGCAGGCCATCAAGCATGTATATACCTATACCTTCTTGATAAATATAAGCCTTGACGCTTAACTAATCAACAAAAACATTTTTTCCAACTATTGGGTAGATCCCCAATAGGGTGAAAGCTTGAAACGGCCAGATTCTTGATCTGAGATAATTCCAAGATGGCGCCCAAGCGCCGGCAAGCCGGCAAAAAAAAAAGAAACAAAAAAAAAAAAACACCGGAGGCGCATTCTTGCTCCACTATGGGAGTACTAAAGTGACCACTTATTTTTTCGTTACGAGATCTGTAGGTCAAGACGACCTAAACTCTAGCTCCTGCACTGGCAACAAGAACAGTTATCAGAATTTTACAAAGTTCTTAGACTAAACTTGTACAATAATGCTTTTAGTATAAATTGTCTTAGGTGTATACAACAGTCTACACAGACACATTGAAATAGTTATAGTCGAACTGCTGGGGAGTATGCCCTTGTATTTACTAAGAGCAATGCCTTAAAAAAAAAAAAAAAAAAAAACCGGGAGGCGCACTCTTGCTCCACTATGGGAGTACAAGAGTGACTACTTGTTTTTTGTTACGAAAGCTGTAGGTCAGGATGACCTTGACAGACTTTAAGGGTCGAAAGTTAATATTTCCAACCCCCACAGAGGAGGTTTTGGACTAATCAGAATCTGGTAAGCAAACATCCCTGGCCTATATCAGGGATGAGGACTTCCACTGCAGGTTGGAGCAGATATGTATCGACCTATGTTTGACCTAGTCCCATAGGGAAGTCCCTTCCCTGGGACTGAGAGTATCCCAAGTTCCGGACAGGTTATAATCTCAGATAAAAGGTAGATTCCTTACAGAAACTCTTCCGAAATGATTTTTAATCCCCTTGGGTAGAAACTACCTTTGAAGTTGTGACTTTTTCTTTGGTCCTGCTTGACTCTGCCTGCGGTGCTCGGAAATACGAAAAATTATCAACCGACGGGTGATATAGATCCAACGGCTCCTGTCTGGTGGTATTAAGTAGTTCGGGAGATCCGAGCTTTGCCTTTATCCCACACAGACACAGGGACACTATTGTTCCCCTTGGGATTGTTTTGGACTAATCCTAGGTGCTTGCGTGGAAGCCCAAGTACTCGTTCCTTAGAAAGATTTCTGCTTAGAGACCTTAGCTCAGGTCTCCCAAGGCCCTGCCGCAGCCCAGACTTCAGACAGGAGGGCTAGGCGAATAATTGTTGTTCTAGTCCATTCCGTTGTTAGAACCAGTACTCATCGAAATTTCAAAATCATAACAAGAGTGCGTGTTAGCGGTTGACCCTCAACTCGAGAACGAAACTCTCTGTTATAAACAAGGAGCTATCCTTTCTTCCTTGGGCTAAGCTTTGTCCCTGCCACGTTAGTTAGCGAGACGATGTTTTCAACAGTTTGGATTCCAGAGTTCAGAGAGGTCTTGTCCCCATTGAATAAAGAATCCCCCAGATTAGTCTGCTTTCCAGAAGCTGGGGGTAGGCTTGATAGTTTATCTCCCCGAGATTTAGAATAGATTGTACGCTCAAGACAGTCAAAGCCAAAGCCCTCGACTTGGTCCGGCAATTAGATCCACAAGGTCTTAAACTTGGACATTACTTTTAAATGGCTCCAGAAGCCTTAGTAAAACCGAGGCTTTTCTTAGAGGGGAATCCTTATAAGAATCCTAGATTCGGCACTCAGCAGATGCTCACGGCTTCTCTGTTAGTAAGAATTCCAAGCCGCAACCACAGAGGGTTGTAGGCTCTTGATCTGCTTCCTGTGAGGGACGCAGTTTTGGTTTCTAAACAAAACTCGAGAGCATAACAAGACCTGTCCCGTTCAGAAAACAGTTACAATCCAGTCAGAGGTGGACGTGACCCCAATTCAGGACGCGAGACTGGCGTCTAAAGTGGCGTTCCTTCTTGAGCGGCAAAGCCAGAGAGGGTCTCCTTAACAGGAATTCCCTTTCTCCAACAGGTGTTGTTTCATCAAGAAAGACGGTACTGGAGGAATTTTTGGCCCAGAGGCGCTTAGTCCTGTATACCAACTCCCGGCTTGGAAGCTCCACGCAGACTCCTATTGGAAAATTCAACGACAAATTTTGAAAATTGGCGAGCATAATGAGTATCACAACTCCAGCGGATCCTCCTGGAAAGAGGCTTCTTCCAGTTAAGATTAACTATGGATATAACTCCTTTGCAGTTTAAGGTTAGAAAGATTGGCGCTTATGGAAGGGAAATAAGGGATACTTACTGACTAGCACATTGTATTCTCGGGAAAGTCAATAACTTTCCGGACGATTCAACTACGTCTAGGGCAGGGGACTGAGGTCCCTACGCCTTAATGTCTGTTCTTTGTCGAGGTGATTTGAGACAACAGACAGGTGGGATATAATGAGCATAAAAAGAGCTAGTAGTTCTCCCTCCTCGGAGTGATGCAGAAAAAAAAAACCCTGGCAGGGAGAATGGTTTCAGACCCTGGTCAGCTCAGTTTTGGAAACACGAGCACGCCTTGACTAAGGCTGACGTAGCGTGTTCGCGTTGATGTAGAGAAACGTTTAACTATTTTCCAAACCGTGTCTCTGGTTAATCGGATTCCAACACACCTATTAGATCCTATGTCTAATGGCGCCTTTAAGAAAGCGGTATAAGGATTATGTTATGCAGTTGTATTAGTCTGTTTTCTACTTGTTACCCAAAAAAGTTCTACAACTTTTCTCTGAGTTAGGCAGATAATTACTGTACGTATATTGTACTCGGAAAGTTTCATTATTGTAATGTTTATCTGTGTGTTACAAACCTATCCCTCTACCTTACTTTATCCTCAATAAATCCTGCGGTAAAGGGACCCTTATTCACAGAGAGCAAGAAACGATAGGACAGAACTATCCTGACGGTGATTATATAGTGGGGGAGAACTTGACAGCGAGCCTCCTGTGGAAGGTTCGCTCTTGGGTATCGCTCTTAAGGAGTGATGAAGAGCAGCTGATCTCTCCTGAAGTAAAGTGGACCGGCTGATAGACCGGGGTCCAGTAATACCGTTTTCTGCCGTAAAGGAATGCTGGCCACTGGCTCAGAATTAGGTTAAGAATAACCAGAGCGACAGGCAGTGGTAATTCGACGGAGGAGAGATCTCGACAGTAGCTGAAGGGCTACTGACAACCTCCCTATGCCTAGTCCTGGAAATCTCAGCTATTACCCAGAAGGCTGTTGCTAATCTACATCAGTTACAAAAGTTCCGGCTGGTGAGGGACAGCTACCAGTAGTTTTCCTTCTAGAAAACGGGGGAGGATAGGCAGAACGTTGCGATAGGCCTTGAGAACTCAAAGCATAACCTTACGGTTTCTGTAATTCTGTCCATCCAGTGGTCTTAAGATCCTTCTAAGGGCGAAAACAGAGTGCCCAGTACGTCTTGTTTCCAAAGCCTAGTAAGAAACTTTATGAACTGAGAGCCATCTTAAGTTCCAGGACCTGCGATGTAGGTTAGTAGATAGCCCAGCTGAACCTAGCAAGGAGTTTGGTCCCTTGCCCTTAGCTCCGCAGGAAATATAGGAAGAAATTTTAGAGTTTCCAAGAGTTCAGAATTTGGTCAGCTCTCTCTCTGGTCTGCTCACCAGGAAGGAACCCTCTTCGCAGGCAAAGCTTTCCTCCTCGAGGAAAATGCCCGGATCTTTAAAACTAGGAGTTAACCTAGGTTCATAGGAAATAGTTGTGCAAGCCTAGTCGACTGGGCAGAGATATATCCCTCCAAGAAGCAGATGTTGTCAGCTAGTATAAACTTAGGATCCTGCTTCGGAACTACTAGTAGGTGTCTTATAGTAGTATAGTTCAACCTTCAGCAGACTGCTTCAAAGAACGCCGGTGGGTTCCCTGTGGCGTTTTCTACCATAGGGAAACCCTAGTTTTTCACAGAGTTCCCCCCCTTTTTCTAGGGTAAGATACACTAGGTCGAGCTGGAGGGTAATTCTCTAGATTAAAGGGGGCTGTTGAACCGTGCTAAAGGTTCAAAAAGGTAAATAACACTTTGATGGTTTACTGATTTTACTTAGTAATATAAGACAAAGTTGACAGTAAGTTGTGCGGAGTTCGTAAGTAGTTACAATTGTCTATAAGTTCAGTTTGTCAAGAAATTAAGAGAACTGGCGCTATGATAAGTTGAGAGTGGTAACGAGCTGCAGCTGGGTCCTTAGCTCGCGTTGAGAACGAAGAGATGCGAAAGACGCAGTCTCTACTGGGGCGGAGCTTATATGCACCGCGACACGGAAGTTGTAC
>LQNS02004118.1:29601-42841 GCA_001587735.2 Parhyale hawaiensis | reverse complement strand
ATAACCGTGTGCGCTGCTAGACCAGAGCCATTTTAAACCTAGCATGACTATGGGCGTTGTACACCCGAAACGTCGCGATGACTGCTTTTATTAAAACCATTTTAGCTAAATGGCTGTCTTTCACTACTTTACGAACTTGCTCTGAAGAAGTAAAACGTAGCTTCCGACACTTGGAAAGGTTGGAAATAAAAGTAATTAAAACGCAATGTCATCTTTCGTTCAACGAAACCTGTTTAATGAATGACCTGCTGCCCACTTACACAAATATATATATATATATTTATAAACACACGACGGTCATTCTTAGATTAGATAACTACAAGAACTCGTCAGTTTGACATTGTTACCCGTTGCCAATTTGTCATTGCTACTTAAAGTTAAGGTAGCTAGCAGGTCCAATCGCAAATGGAGTTGCTCCTAATTCCTGTAGTCATTTTTTATAAATACAACACTTCCAGGCAGATAACACATTCGTCACATGCACTGCTGGAGGTCGAAACCAATCCTCGTGTCCCATCAATGTTTTCTTATGATTTCACTTGAAAACTGACCGCCTTAACCGCTTAGTAGTACCAAAGGGCTACCGAGTGTGTGAATGAGCTTCATACACAGTTGGATGCGGCTAAATATTAAGAGACACCAGACTGGCGACGTGAGAATGGAGGAAACTCCATAAGGTTATCAACCCCCACGCAACCAGTCCAGCAAGAGAAAAAAGAAATAGAAGAACAGAGATCACTCTGTCTACAGATTGCTTAAAGCTGCCAATGCCTGCACCAACAAAGGCAGTGCCATCAAGACTGTTCCAAAAATTGACCTATGATGGAAAAACGAACGAGAATACTGGCTTGTAGGGTATCGTACCGATTCCAGGACAAACTCTTAAAGAGCATTAGTACGCCGAGTATTCCACGCCCGAGCAAATGGCTCTGGAAGAAAAATCCCCAGTGGATTACAAGGGCTATTATATATTTTATAAAGAAAGCTGATCCCACCCCACCAGCTCCGCGACAATGCGCCAGATCACAAAGCACAGCACTATCCAGCATGAATGCGCATCGGCGAATCACTCTGTCAAGCAAACACAGATGACAATTAGCAGCAAAAATCCAGACGGAGTAGTATTCCAGCAGGGGGAGGGCATAGCGATTAAAGTAGCGACTTGTCTACTCTACCGAACCAAACTGCCTCCAAGCACGTCGCATAAGACCGATTTTCTGCGATGCTCGTGAGGCAACTGAACGGAAGTGGGGCTTAAACATCAACTTTGGATCGCATTTGACACCCAAGATTACTACGTCCTTCACCGCAAGTGGCACCATCCAGTTTGACGTGACCTAGACACAAGCATTTTAGTCTTACGTGCATTTAGCTTCAACCCTCACCTAGAACACCAGGAATCGATCGCTGGAAAAGGTTATGTAGCATGGTGGATTCAACAAGAAATATATTGAAGTAGTGATATCATATAGCTAAGGATCGACCAATATTCTGGAGATGCCAGCGGGGTCAGCCCGCGAGAGCTAAAAGGGTGTAAGTATTTGTGTAAAATGGATTCTAGTAGTTTTGAAATGAAGAGGTAGATAATGCTGGGTAGAGTTCATACCCTGAGGATGAGAAACATGATAGACAAAATAAAACTGCATAAAAACACGCTTAGCCTATCTGGTGGGTAGCTACTTGTTAATATGTAGGATTGTAGGTACCGTACGTAGCTACTGTTAGAGGAAGCTTCCTTTTATACATGTTTCGTTAATTAGAACTGAGTATTTCTTTGTTAAAATATCTATTGATTTTCTCGTAGCTACAGTTTAATTTTTAAAATGATATCACTGATGGTTTGGTGCGCTAACTGGCCAAAGCTGATACCCCATATTTGGTAGCTGATGGTGGTGAAGGAGCAGGGCGACGCGTTTCGACCGATGTCATACGGTCATCTTCAGGCCGGGGTTTTGCCGTTGCTGGAAAGTGGGCGTCAGTCGGAGGTTCAAATATTGTAGAAGTAGCTGGTTGTAGTTAAGAGTGAAAGCAATGTGCCAACAGGTGGTTCTATTTAGCTATATATTCTTAGCGGTCAGTGAATATTAGGCTGGGTTCTGACTGCCTGACTGATGAGCTTGCTCGAGGTTCGGTGGCAGTGTGCTAACGCTCAAGTAATTTAATGTCCCTGTAGCTTCTGTGCTCTGGAAAATGCCGTTACTAGATTGTTGATGTTCGGTTGTTTTGCCCTGATCTTAAGGGTTTCCATTATTTGACGTCGTTGATAGTTTCTATTGCGGTGTCAATTTGTTTTTCCGGAAACCAACATTGCTGTGTTAATTGCTGTCTGGTGTTGTTGGGTGTGGGTTTACGGCTTTCCTCCTCCAAGATGAAAAGTAAGACGTATTAACAGAGTGGTGGTAATCATACCAGTGTATATACGATATATATATACTTCGGATTCCTACTCTGACTGCCCCTCAAATCGTCCCCATTCTACACAACCCTGGTCATGACTAATTTCAGGCAAATCCAATCGTCGCCTGCGTACAATCCATTCTGCGTGCCTTGAGCTGCCTTCACGGTGAAGTTCTCCTAATTGGACCAGATAAAGTTGTGGTCGATGGCGTTCTCTGGCACTCAGTTACTAGTCGTGTTAGAACTTACATTCACGGGGGCAAGACGAGGTCATTCTACTGTTTACTTCAAGGCCTGTGGGCTAAACTCTGTGGCCCTACTGTAAGTATTTTTCTCACCTCTCGCTCACTTGACACCATGTAGGACTTAGACCAGGGGATCGCGCTGCCCTTTACATTCTGATTACTTCTTTAGAAGTGCTTCACATTAAAAATGCAACAAATTTATTCAGTTTGATTATTCTCAAGAAGAGTTTTAATAGGATGTAGAGGGAATTACTAGGTTTGTTTTTGAAAAAAAAAATCAGATTGTCAACCAGTCCGCCACCTTTGGGTATCAGCCGTTTCAGAGCTCCGTCAGGCCGAGCGGCGGTTGGCTGAGTGGCGCCGCCGTCAGCCAAGTGGCGTCCACCCAGTCAGCCTGCCAGCCAGCATTTGCATCAGGGGTTGAGCTTGCCCAAGGAGGTCAAATAGAGAGGAGGGATCCAGGAGCCTCGTCCGTGAAGCTCAAGAGTCGGGTGTGACTTTAGAGTGTGGCTGCTGCCAGTCTTCGTGTCCACCAATCGCAAAACTCCTTGCTCCCGCGTCTCTTCCACCAATGAGATTCATGAATGCGTCACAACCACACTGGATCTGGTAGACTCACTGGCAAGCAGATCTTAAGGCGGCATGGTTCCCCCTCCTTATTACAGCTCCTTGAGCTAGGCTGCCTCTCCGTGCCCACTTGTGAAGTTGGTGGAGCAGGTGCTCGGGTGCCTGCCTCCTCCGACTTCACATGCATCCACACCAATTATGCCGGCGAGCCTTGCCTCGTATTAAATACCTGTTAATGCCGTTTACGTATTTAGCTTAAAGAATTAATTGATAGAATAAAAATCTTCAGAAAGAAAGAGAAAAAAGTTTCTGAATTAAACTTCTAATATCTATCTGTACGGGTCTAAGCACAGAGTTGAGTCCATGCCGCTCAGTGCCTACCGGTACCTGTCCGAGACTTTAAGGGTGCGGACTTGTCTTGACGCCAAGTCCCCATGCCCTCTTGAGACAGCAGAGGAAGTTTGAAGACTTGCTCTCTCACTGCTAGAGTCTGAGCACGGTATTTTTGTCCATATTACTCAATACCTGTGGAGGGTACTGTGCCTTTAGTGTCAAGGCATATAGGCACCCATCCATAGGCAGCAGTCAAAGAGCAGGAAAAAAAAAAACTTCTGCCTTCAAGGGTTTTAGTACTGACTTTGAGTTGGGTCCATGTCGCTCACACCTGTCTCAGAGTTTCAGGGTGCAGACTTATCATAGCGCCAAGTTCTTGTGCACTCCTCTTGGGATATCAGAAGAAAAGAGAAAAAAAATGTGAAGTAAAAAATAGAAAAAATAAACCCTCTATGTGCGAGGGTCTGAGTACGGACTCAGAGTTTGGTCCATGTCGCTCAAACCTGAGAGTTCCTGGGTGCGTACTTTGTCATGGCGCCAAGTCCTGATGCACGCCTCTTAAGACAGCAGGAGAAGATAGAAAAAAATCAAACATCAAGTTTGGTCCATGTCGCTCGCACCTGTCTTGACAGCTCCACCAAGGTGTGGACTTATAATGACGCCAAGTCCTTATGTACTCCTACTACAGCCGAATTCACACTAGCAACTTCTGTTGCCGGCACAGCCCGTCGGCCAACGAACGACGCCGCTACTCTGACCACTGAGTGAGCTACGGTGGGCGACGGCAGACTGCAGCAGGTTGTATTTTTGACGCCGTCGATGCGAACTTAAGGTAGGCTTCATTTTGTGGACCGCTGCAATCAATTGCTTTCTCATGGTCCTCTGCTGGAATTCCCGGGTGCGCTATCGTCGTTCACGACCGTTTTGTGTGCGTGTTTGTGTACGCAGATCGTGTGCGTGTGAGCGGCGTTCAAGTTGGCGCGCCGCGCTGCTCGCTGTATTGCTGATTAAGTTAGGTTAGGTAGCGCTAGGTAAGGTTGAGTTGCATTAGGTTAGAAAGTTAGGTAAGGGTAGGTTAGGTTAGCTTAGGTAGTGGTAGGTTACCTTAGCCATTAGTTAGGTCTTCTGGACGTCTGTCTTTCGTGCCCACTTTGCTTCCTTCCACTTTCATACTCCTACTGACCTTACTTTTGTCTGTTCTTCCTCTTCTTTCTCGACTTGCTGTTCCCATGCGCGTTGATCCTGTGGGAACACCATCGTGTATGGGTTCCCCGTTTTTCTGTCGCCATACTATGTGTCCCTTCCTTTTCCTCTCTTAAAAGAGCTTAGTACTTATTTTGGGAGTCTTAAATCTTCTTACAATACCTAAGCTTAGGTAGTGTTTATTTTAGTGGTGGCGCGCAGGAAAGCTTACGTGAACGCAAAGTGGTCGTGAACGATGATGATGCTTCCCGGGTGCGACTCCCATAGGAAGGCATTCTCCGTAAGAAGGTGGTCACACTCCCAGTCAAGTGTGAAGCCCAACGAGCCTGTCAACAACATTTTCTCTGAACGACTGATAGGCTAAAGCGAAACGAAAGTTGCTAATGTGAGCTCGGCTTTAAGACAGCCAAGGAAATTGGAAAAAAGATGAAGTTCTGCTCGGCCCGCTCTTTTGAATTTGGGTCGTCCTAGCTAGGCTGGGAGCTCTTCTTTAGACAGTGTCGCGCGTCAGACTACAAGGAATATTTAATCTTAACTCTAATTTATAGCTTTCCACTTGAGTTCTCAACAAAATTCTGGCTAAAAGTTTATTATATCGTGCCATATCCTACAGGTATTTCTCTCTATAAGCTGACAACACTGCCGCAGAAGACTAAGTCGCCGAGAATTAAAACGGCAATCTGTGCGGAACTTTTTTCGCTCCAGCTAAGCTGGCAGTTCTGCTTTCCCAGCGCCTCGCGCCAGACTGGGAGGGTCTCTGATGTATGACTCAATTATAACTATCCACGCGAGCAATCCCTATATTCTTGCTAAATATATCTCGAAGAAAGATTTTTACTGCCTCAATAGGAAGTTTGTACAGAAATCTCTGTCCTCCGCTCAACTAAGTGTACTTCTTTGCCCAATGTCTAGCGTCAGACCGCGAGGGTCTCGTAACCATGACTCATATGACTATCCACGCGAGTCTTTCCCAGTATCCTATATTATGGGGCGCGGCGAAACCAGGGGCTCGTGTAGGTTACCTTAGCCATTAGCTAGGCCTTCGGGACGTCTATCTTTCGTACCCACTTTGCTTCCTTCCATTTTCCTAATCCTGCTTGCTCATGCTTTATTCTGATCTTCCTCTTTTTTTCTTGACTTGCTGTTCCCATGCGCGTTGATCCTCTGTGGGAACACCTTCGTGCATGGGTTCCCCATATTTCTATCGTCATACTATATGTCTCTTGCTTCTTCCTCTGTTAGATCGCCGTTGTTGTGGAGACGGAGGCTTAAATTACTCAACATAATAATAATAAGTCTCGCTAAGGTACTTCGCATCTTTACACAGCCTAAGGCTTTGCAGTTTCATAGGTGACACCGCAGACCACACTGTCGGAGCATGATCACCACCAGACCTACCTCTATAAATTTTAAACCTCCAGACACTTATATGATTCTTCATATCAATTTACGGCTACATGTACGCAAAGACCAAAAGATCGAGAATATGTTCTTTCTGGGGCTTATGAGTGAGCTCCTCCATATGCTGAGTTGATCAGTCACCTCTGCAATGGGATTGGAGAATCACCTTCAGTTCGCTGTCTCCCACATCGTTGCGAGAAGCCCATATCCGCTCCCATGAACTCAATTCCCATTTATAGCATTTGCTCGAAAGCATCCTGTTCTCGAAAAATACTATCTAGAACTTTCTTTTTCGTTTGCAGAGGCTTCCAGTAAACGAAACTGTATCACTGAAGCTGTTACTCAGTTACCTACAATCTCCCCTACTTAGTGGGCGTCGTAGTTTTTATCCGTGGCTACCATAATCTCCCCTGCAATGATGATTTTGGCGTCCATACACTGAGTTGTGCTCTTCCTTCGGTNCAATGCTTCGCTGAGATTCATGTGATGCCATCTGTAGTCGCCCTTAGAGCAAGCACAATTTTCCAGCTTTGTGGGGCGCTCGTCGGCGTACGTTGTTTGTAACCCCACTAGGGCTCTCAACTTCGATCTGCAATCTATCCGGCTGATCCTTCACGTGAACAGGGAGCAGCATTCGGACACCGAATCATATCGATCTTGTGAAAAACTACGTTTCACCTTGTAGGTGTCGTTTACTTATGCTGTTTGTGTATTTCGGCAAAATCATGAGCTTTTTCGCATCTTTTTTCATCTATTGGGCCAATTTGTATTCTAGTAAGCGCCATGTTATTGTACTGATAACGAGCACGATGTATTCTTGGCAGACCATAAGTTGCAATGTTTGCATTAGCTTAGGTGCTACCTTGGCAGCAGGATTATAGACAGAGTCGGAAGGAATTGGTGAGGTTTGGAGACCAGGAGTTTGGGTTTGAAATTGGCTGATCCCTGGAGTCAGGAGTTAGGTTGTCCATCGGACTTCGCGACCCTGGTACCTAGGCAAAGATATAACTTACTTAGTATTCTTATCCTTTTGATACAACTGACTGTTTATACATCGATGATTATTACCTATTCTATTATGCTTTTAGATTATATATGTAGGTATGAAACTTTTGTAATAAGTTCTATAGCTACTGTGAGTTCTGTAACGATGCGTGTGTCTGGTTAAAAATAACTATATCGTAAAGTTATGCTTTCATTGATCTTTTCAAGTGCTGAAGCTTCTGCGACTTTAAAATACCAATGACCATTGAATGTGTTGATAAAGCGTTATTTCCAATGATGGTACGCACTTGAACAAGAGGTCACTAACCAACTTACGTTGCATGCCAATAGTTTGTATAGAATAGCATATTTTAGTATAGCTACTATTTTTGTGTGTGCATTTATAGCTGTACCGTCTCTGTGCAGGTGGTGATCAGCTCTCTCTATGCTGGCCCCAACCTCGTAGTGGAAGATGAGGAGAGTCAGCGGTAGAAGATGCGTTATGTTTGGCTCGTCGCATAATTATCAGTCATACCGAGACTTATTTTAATATCATTTTGTCTCAATCAAGCATTGCAGTCCCCCGTCAATATTCTGATACATGTCACATGGCCAGATTAACTGATGACACTATGACACATGTCCCATGTGTTGTATTTTGACATTGTTTAGGATGCATGCTGGGACTGCTTATTCGATGCTTCTGTGCCCTGTCGTGTATCTTTGTCCACCAGCCAAGACCAGTTTCCTCACTGACGCACCTCCACTTACGTCGCCAATTTTGTACTCGTGGTACGACTCCTAGCAGCAGTGCCGTCACTCCGCCTGTGTTGTTGCCTGCTTTGGGTTATATTACCGCGTCTATGAAATTTATTTTCTGTTTAGAACGTTTCAGTTCAGACCTTGTATACAAGCACTAGACCGCCTCTGGACCGATATATTTAGGTTAGTTTGGTTAGTGATGACATAGCTAGTTGACAAATATTTCCAAACAAATAGTACATTGTTCATGGCACTGTATTCAAACACATATAACATTCTGTATTTTAATTTTTTAAATTGCTGAATTCAGCAAAAAATATGAAACATTAACTGTTACCTTGATGCCTTCTTGCACGCAAATGTAAAGTTTCCACGCCCTTGGTTCATGACTTGCTTAAAGTTTCCTGACCAGAATAAGCTGTTCCTCACCTGCAGGTTCTTGAGAACAGTTGAGCCCAAACTTTCAGTTCTGTAGTGTGTGATCAGTGCACGAGAAAATAACACAAATGATTTGTGAGTTATAAAGCACTTGTTCATCGGAGCGTGCTTATGCCTTTTCAATGGGACGCTTTTCAATCCTAAGTCCTGTTCGAGATTGCCAAAATGTTGATTAGGCTTACTTTTGATGATGAGCTCATTTATAAATTCTATATCCTTTTCTAGTCTTTTTTGGCAGCACTAAGATAAACAGTAGAATACAATAACTAGAGAGTGGTTTTGTATTACCTGCCTTGCACGTGTATATATATAGTACTTTGTGTTCTAACGACAGCTTCTCTCAAACTTTCATAATCAGGTAACCTTTAAGCATTTATTTGCATTGACTGTCGGCGGTAAACTGAAAAAGTCCGTATTAATTTGAGTTTTTCTTTTTCTTGTTATTTGTTTCAGTTATTTCTTTCCCCTTCAATTTTCTTATCTACTCCATACTCACAAATCCATCTCGACAATATTGTTACCAGGCTGTGGTAATTTTGCCACAAGGGTTCTACAGCCTACTGGATACTTTGCTAAGGGGAAAAAATGCTCTTGTAGCGCAACAGCACAGCGTTGTAAGTGGGGCTAGTGCACCCAGTACGCGGCCACTCGTATGTGCCCCACTCTCATCTCCACAGCTTCGCTTTCTTCACTGTGCGTCATGGCCGTAAAAACTCCTGAAACAAACCGGACGTGCTAAGTGGCTGCTTGTCACGAGAGTTCAGCTCGCAGTTTCTATACGTATGAATTAGATTTTTTTCCCTTCGACTTGGTTCCTAGCTAGGTATTTGTTTCAATTTCTATATTACCTGAAATCTGCAACCTTGCTAGGTATTTATCCAAGTTACAATACTTGAATATAGCTACATATTTGAGGGACTTGTAGTAGAGGTAAATATCGGCTTTGGGTCCGGCACGAGTTTTTCATGTTTTGACACTTTATATACATAGGTTAAAAAGCCATTTTAAGATATTTTTCAGGAAAACTAATTTCTTGGCAGATGCTTAGTTTTTGAGATATTTGACTTTGAAATTCGCATTGTTTTACTATGGAAGAAAATCCTGGTGACCCCATACGAACCTAAACTGACCTAAACTAGCCTAACCTAATCAGGTCAGCTTACGCGAGTTTAGGTTCGTGTGGGGTCCCCGGGTATTTTCTCCCATAGGAAAATAATGGAAACTTCAAAGTCAGATATCTAGAAACTCGAAGATTTGCCAAGAAATTAGTATTGTTGAAAAATCTCTTGAAATGGCTTCTTTAACCTAAAAGTTTCAAAACATCGAAAACTGACGCCGGACCTAAAACCAACAAATACCGTAGTAGATTTTGTAACCAGTCCAGACGCACCTTTGATACGGCCGTATGAGGGGCACTGAAGATACCATCTAGTGCCCAGTTGCGTCGAGAAGTATTGATGTCCTTATCTTTAATTTGCCCTGAACTTGATCCTGAGCTAAGCTCCTTCAGGTCGCTAATCCGTAGCCAAATATCTTTGAAAAGGCCTCAAAATTAGCAGGCTTCAGCTTAGTAATGATGCGGAAGTGAACCTCGTATTTAAGTAAGTTCTATGTTAATCCCCCACGGGGGGCATAGGATCGGCCATAGGCTTAAGTTAGATTAGGTTCGCCCATCTGTTATGGGGAACGGCGCCCCCAGGGGACTCTGTAGGTTACTTTCATCATTAGCTAGTCCTTCGGGACGTCTGTGTTTCGTGCCCACTTTGCTTCCTTCCCATCTCGTACTCTTACTGATCTTTTTTCCATCTGTTCCTCTTCTTTCCTGACTTGCTGTTCCCATGCGCGTTGTTTATGTACCTTCTTTCATTCTTCCTCTGTTTGGAGCACAGTGTACTCTGCGGTTAGGGAGGTTTAAACTAGGAGAATACTACTGCTACCACCTATGGCCGTTGATCCTGTGTGGGAACACCCTCGCATTGGTTCCACGTGTTTATCGTCATACTACATGTCCCTTCTTTCTTTCTCTGTGATATTGTCTTTGTTGTAGAAGCGGAGACTTGAACTTCTGAATATAATATTTAACCCTCTGCACCGTGGCTGAGCGAATTAATCCAACCGTGCCACCGGGAGTTTGAGATGATATGCTCTCGATTTCCTGAAGTCGACTCGACTTCTTAACAATACTGTATGAAAGTGGACCGTTGTTATGTAGTTTTTGTATCTGTTGCGGCGGGAAAACCCTCGATATAATATTAAGCTCGCCACTCATGAGACTCGAAACACTGCGAGGTTTCACCCTCTCCGAAAAAGCTTCTATGTCTGTAACTACAGATTAAGGTGTTTCAGTAATTGAACAACGCTTCAAAACTTGCTGCGTTGCGAATTTGAACTCGCTTTTAATTTAGTGAGAAATTCGAAACTGCGCTAGTGGCACCTGCCATCTGCTAGTGGCAGCATAGTCGCAGCGGGGGCTCAGCTCTTGTGTTATTTTCTGGAACAGCGTATCGTTGGGCGAGCTAAATCCGTGCCTGCGACGGAGAATCGAAAAGGTAGGGAGAAACCTTTCCATGTTTTGACTCTCGTGTGCAGCGGGCTTTGCAGTCTACCATTCAGATCATTCATCTGTTGCACGAAGAGCTGATGACGTCCCACACACCTTTTCTATCATATGCGGACCAGTGGGTGCACCTTTGTTGGCAGACTTTTTTGTACATTTTACTTCACATCTCTGTCTTGTCTCTGTAGATATATAAAATTAAATGTTTACCATTACATATGACTTGAGCATTCTTGTCTGTTTTATTTGTACTTTATCTTGTCTTGAAACGATTGTCTAGTTGAACTTATGCGTTTTAATTTTACCGTGAATTTTTGAATCGCAGTTTATACCTTAGCCATTAGCTAGGCCTCGGGACGGCTGTCTTTCGTGCCCACTTTGCTTCCTTCCCATCTTTTACTCCTACTGATCTTTCTTAAATCTGTTCTTACTCTTCCTTCCCGACTTGCTGTTCCCATGCGCATTGATCCTGTGTGGGAACACCCTCGTGCATGGATTCCACGTATCTCTCGTCACACTATGTGTCCCTTGCTTCTTCCTCTGTTAGATCCCCGTTGCTGTGGAGACGGAGACTTAAACTACTCAATATAATAATAATAATAATAATAATAATAATAATAATAATAATAATAATAACGCAGTTTGTGAGGGACCTCAGGGGTATATTCTGGCGGGCCCTATCCCTGCCACAATGTATTACTGCATCACGCACCCCAAGTTCCCGAGTGCCGTTTCCGCAGGATGTTTTGCAGCTTGCTGTAGTTCCTGCTGACGAGGTTGATTTTGTTAAGTTGAGTAGGTTCTCTAATTTTTCCTTTCTGTTCCGTGAGTTTGGCTGTCGAAGGAGATAGCCGACCTAGTACGCGGGACACCTAGACTCTCTCTCGTGTGGAACGCCACAGAAGGAGCCGTTTACTCGAGTGTCTTTTTCTGTTCTTTGCGCCTTGCTTCCCTGCCCGTAGTAGCGCACTTGGCCACCACGCCTATACATATGCGGTATTTAAATACTGCACTAGTAGTTTCTCTGTTGAAACGCCTGAGCTGCGGCTACGGAGGTTAAATGAAATGTATAATAATAATCTTTGCGCCTTTTTCCTGCCAGTAACACATCACTTGATAAGATCGAAAATCGGGCCACAAGTGAATGATTCCGGATCTATTGTTGATGATGACCAGCAAATGAGCGAAATACTAAACCGTCAACATCAAAAAGACTTCAATGACAAAAATCTAAATCCTGAAATCCCCAAAATTGATTTTGCGACAAACTACGAAACGGACTTCAACTTCACAAAACTAAGCATTGAACTAGCCATTGATTAACTTAGCGGCAACAGTGCAGCGGGACCAGATGTTGTGCCTTCAAAAATCCTTGAGATGTGTAAGCTAAGCATCTTTTACCCCTATACCTAATATGGCAAAAATCAATGAATGATCGAGTAATTCCACTCATAAGCACGGGATTATTTCACCTATTCCTAAAGCTGGAAATAGCATGGTTCCTGCCAACTATAGACCTGTCTTCCTAACCAGCTACATAATGAAGACGTTTGACATGGTGTTTAGGGTACATCATTTGGAAAGCAATAACCTACTTACATCAAATCAACATGGCTTTCGCCATAAACGTTCAACCACTTCGCAGCTGCTTGAGCATTATGACTCTATTCTCTACCTACTATGCCTATTTAAAAGTGTGGATGCCATATTTTTAAGATTTTGCCAAAGTATTCGATAAAGTAGATCATGAAATATCAAACTCTCCAACATGGGCATCCGTGGAAAATGTCTTAGGTGGATCAAAGCTTTCCTGCCAAACCGAACCCAAGCGTAGTTATAAATAATTAAGTCTCGGAACGACAGCCGGTACTCTGTGGAACCCCGCAATGCATCGTGCTTGGTCCAATACTCTTTCTCATCATGATGGATGAAATGGGGCACCAATGCAAGTTTGTCGTTCCCTCATCGTTTGCTGATGACACGCGGATATTGCAGCGGTACAGTGAATGACAGACGTACGGAATGTGCAACTAAATTTAACCAACATATTTCACTAGACATCGTTCAACAACATGAACTTCAACGAAACAAAATTTGAGCTTTTACGATACGGAAAAACGTCTCCCTTGCTGAATGTACATTCTACACGACGAGAGATGGTGCGAAATCGCGAGAAAGCAAATTTTAAGGGATCTTGGGGTGACAACACAAGATAATGCCACTTTTGAAGAGCCTGTGGTGCTTCGCCCCACAAATTATGTTCGTTTCTTACCTATAAAGTAAGCCTATTAGTTAATAACTATTTTCCTTCCTCATGGTTAGCATTATAGAAAATAACTAATAGCATACTTCC
>LQNS02003869.1:5476-29026 GCA_001587735.2 Parhyale hawaiensis | reverse complement strand
GAATGGATAGGGTAGAGTGAGTAGATCCATCGAATTTCTTCCCTATCTAAAAGTGAAGAAAATGTGTCAAACAAGATGACAAGACACAAGATGACAAGACACAAGATCACAAGACACAAGACACAAGTAAACAAGCAAGACCGGTTCACAGACTTTTAGTATAATATAGATAGATAGATAGATAGATAGGTATATGAAACTCTGTATTTAAGATATATGATAGGTTCAAATTTTTTAGTCTATCTCGCACCTGGAATTGTCCAAGAAGGAAGCTGACAGTCTTACAATTTTTATAACCAAATAAATACGTTAGGTAGTTTCTGGGATCAAACCCGCAACTTTTGCTTGGCAATGGCGCCCAGTAAACTGAAGAGCAATTTGAACTTTAGTTTCTCACCTGTGGCACCAACTTAAATGAAGATTTTCTGTAAGAGTTTATGCTTCATTGCTGAACGCCACACACAAAAAACTCACTCTCAAATTTTCCAGTTTGAAGGAGTACAGAAGCGTCGGGTTCTCGAATGTCACCAAGTCGAACACTAGGTGGTCGTCCTGTTCGAAGCAGTTCGTTACGTGCATGTAGAAGAATGCTTCGCTCTTCACTCTTATCTTCAGCTCTTTTCCTGTCTCCAGAGACAGAACGCGGTATTTCACCTGTGAAACAGATACATGGCTATTCTCCAATTTCCCAAACGTACTTTCTTCTCCTCATTAAGCTTGATTTCTGCTTCACAAACTTACCTAAAAACACGACGGTAATTATTATAAGAGCATGATAGCTATCACTGTAGATATTCATATTACTAGCTGTACCCGTGAAACTTTCACGGCTTTGCAAGGCTTCCAGACGGACCCGTGAAACTTTCATATTTTAGCATGGTAATACCGCACTTACTCTACTACCCTGGGACTCGATATATTAAGATCATCCTGTTATTTTGGCTGATAATAATTCCCAGCCAGGGGTCCGGGAGCGTGGGAGGACGCACTCCATCCCAAAACAGTCTCAACCTCCCCAGGGTTTAGCTTGTTTTGTCAAGCAGTTCCTCACCCCTCCCACCACGGAAATTTTTCTGGCTACGATACTGATTCCCAGTGAAGCTGCTCCGTCTAATTAAAAACCGCGAAATTCCCACGCTAAAATAATCATTAAAAAAGACCTTGATCAGCTGCGCCGTACTGCTGACCCCCGCCATATCATAGACACCCAGCTTCCCGAAGTCATCGAATCTCTAATTTCCTTCCGTCTATTAGTGATGAAAAGCGTGACACACACCGCAGATACATATTGGTAGGTAGGAACAAGCGTATTAATATATAATGTAAGTATAACTCGTATACCGCCAAAAGCTGATGTATAAATTTAAGCCTTATTTTTCAAAACTCAACCCGAAAAATAATACATTAACATTCAATTGAACTGCTATTAAATCTTCATTTGCCCAATTGAAAATGGACTGCGTGCACACTTACGGCTTTTGTCTGCGCTATCAACGTTAAGTGAACGCAGCTAACCTGATTACGTTGTCGCGGCAAGGGCTTCAGTTTGGGTGTAAATTAAATTGCAAAACAATTGCTGAAACTTTCAGACCGCTGGATTTTTTACACCATCATAGCAAACGTTTATGGTTATATTCTGACTATCTCTTCATTTTTGAGCGCTATGGTCGAACCCTTAAAATTGTAGTCACGATCACGTCAGCGTAATCGGATTAGTTGAACAGGCTCTACGCTGATAGCGCCAACGAAAGTCTGCTCTAAGCGTTTACTAGAGAAGAAGCCAAACGCAGGACTTTGCGGCCCTCTCCCCGAACTTTTTATCTTAATTAAAACAGCCAGAGGGCTGCTAACCGTAAAGTGGAGGCCGCAAAACCTAAAAAAAAAAGGTTTACAGGACCAGGAAAGCTATCGAAATACGAAATTGTTATCGTAAAGCTGCGCCCAGCTAGCAGTCTAGCACTCTACACGACCAGACGTAAGATAGGACAAGCTGCTTCGTAGTCAGTCATGGTTCGATAGATGATCATGGGATCATGCTGCCACCCAGTGGACTGTAGCGCTTAAATTCAACTCCTTCAATCGGGATGGTCTAAGCTCTAAACCGTTTTAGCTCGAGCTTGTCCAAAATTTCAATATTTGGCGTTCACTTCACCAATTGAGTACTAGCAGTAAACACAAATCGATTATGCTTCAGAGGGCGAAACATTCAAGAGTAATAATTTTACGGTTAACTTCTTAGACTCGATGCTTAGTGTAGAATCAAACACTCGATGCTGAAGTTTCGAACGAGCTCGAGTTGATCTGCTTGGATTATTAAGCTCGAAGTAAGTCAATTAGAGACGCCCTGCAGCTTCAATATTGCTGAGTCACGATCTAACCATAGGAAACCAGTAGGCCTAAGAGGCCATCGCCAAATTTTATTCTTTGGCTTTTACTCAGTGTTTAGCTTGTACTAAATTCGATTACTTGTATGTATATTGTCCAAACTGCAGAGATTTTTATCTGATCAACATTCTCAAAAAACTGCAGAGATTTTCATCTGGTCAACATTCTCAAAAAAACTGCAGAGATTTTCATCTGGTCAACATTCTCAAAAAAACTGCAGAGATTTTCATCTGGTCAACATTCTCTAGTCGGTTCTCTAGTTCTTGTATGATTAATTAACTGCACCTGTTTGTTGGTCAACCATTCCATGCCATCAATAAGTGGCTTGTCCCTGATGGTGTTGGCAACCATGGCGGTCACATCCACAGTGAGGGGCTGCTCCGGCAGGAGGGCGTAACGCTCCGACAGACCAAAAGTGTGCATGTGGCACGGGTTGAGCTTCCAACGAGTGTCGCATGAAGCCAGCTTCGTAGGTTTCGAAAATATGCTTCCTGAGGGAAAGATTTTTGTATAGGAACATCTGTAGTTGTATAAAATAGACGTGATTGTCCTATCTAAACTGGGCTTCTTTCTTGTAAAGTTAAGTTATATAAATTTCAAAAAAGCTGTTTCCACTAAAGACAAGAACCTAAAATACTGCATTCATTTCCTTAGTGGTACATCACTATAGTGTATCACTACGGTATTTGTCTATGCTTCCTATACTTACTAATTGTCATTTATTGCTGTAGCTTGATGCCCACTTTTTTTCAACGTGTACTATAAATTGGTTCTTTTTGTACTGAATTTCCTCAAGTCCCAAGCAACCATTCTCAATACTCAATAATATTATTGCACTTGCTAGTAGTTTTGTCAGTCTCTCGATGTTCACAGATATCTGTGAACAAATCTCAATGCCACACAATTACCGCCGTCACCCTTTCATTGAGGGCAACAGCAACAACTGTGGAAGGGTAAATACACACACACACACAACACAGACACGATGAAAACTAGACATCCTTGCGGATACCCCGCGGGATTTTATGATTTTCATAATATAGTACTACCATAGAAAATGATAACATACCTGCATCGCCAGTGGCTGGGAACTTGACCACTTCATAGCGAGGACCCATGGGCCCCACAGTGTTGTGGACGTTGATGGTGCACCCGTCGGGGAGGGTGATAGGATGCGGGCTCTGCGTGTTCAGGCTCAGCAGCTTGTGCAAGTCCACCTACGACAGCAGAATTGGCAGATAGGTCGGTTCTTTAAAATGAGGACATGGGTCAAGGACAGGACACTAGCCAAATTTATACTCAGTTATGTTGCATGACAGCAATACTGGGGAAGCTAAGTGAGTGAGTTTTGCACTATTATTATTAGGAAGGGCTTCAACCCCCCTCTCTCCCCCTTACGCCGCCGTTGGTTAAAATTTCATAACGATGGCAACGCTTAGTTCTTACGACATTATCTTGTTTCATTCCTTCTCTTAGTGACGAGCTGTACTTAATTTGTACGTTGTCATGATTGCCACGAGAAATTCATAAAGCATGCTACAAAAGTGTACGTTACGCAGAAGTTGCCCGGCCACTCAAATTTCCACTACAAGTTTGGGCATTTGACTTCAGGCTGTAATGATACCTACGTCATTGCCACTCAGAAATGCGAAGTACATACGCACTTCCAAAACATGACAATTGCAGCTTGCCATGCCGGATAGAGTGCAAGAAATTGCTCATATTTCATGTATTCTTTTAAGCGGTATAGCAACGTGCGAGCCGAAGCCTTGTTCGCGGCAAAGCCGGAACTACGGTGACGATGCACGAACGTTTCTATTCTCGTTAAGTTGAATATAGGCAAAAGTAAGCGAAAATTGCTCATTATCGTCCACACTAGTGCTGTATTTGCTACGTTCTATCGATGCAGATATACAGATCCTAAGAGCTTCTTTGCTTACCGAGCTGAAGTTCCTTTAATAACTGAAATTGTAGTTTATGATTCTGAAAATATTTTTTTTCTGAATGGGATCGACTAAGGTTATGAACAAAAATCGCTGCGAATGTAGAGAAAATTTCAGCAGGTACCTTCTCTAGCAAGGCATGCTCTGCCCACTTTACCATTTTAGAAAAATCTTTGGGTATTCATCAAATAAAACAAGGCAAAGATGCCTATAGTCTGCCCTGTATAGCTGCTTCATGCACCCCATCGTCGTAGTACTTTAAAATTTAGCAATGAAGTACATTACTTACCTCACACTGAACTCGAAATGTTCAGTCCATTGTATGTTTGACGAATGGACGGACTACATTACTTTCTCTTTTTCAACTAAAAAAAAAAATTATGGTTCAAAAATCCCTGGCAGTCGGGCAATTAATAAATTCATTGGTGTTTGAACCCTCGAAAGTATACCAAGTACCTGACTCTTATACATTTTCATTTAAAATGGTTCTAGAGGCTAACCGTAAATTATGTTATGGTAGTAACATCAATAAATCCAGAGGGCGAGGAAAACTCTACGGTGTTCTAGATAATTTATGACATCCTCGATGACGTTCCACCTTTCCAAATCGTCAAATGAAATCACACTGCCGGGGTTAAGGATTATTGAACTGATGTTTCTATAATACTGTAACTTACGACAGGGGATGATGACAAATCAAACCTTTTCAACAGTGTCCAGGGTGCTGAGATCAATCTGCTGCAGGAAGGGAGCTTCTGTAGTGGCATAGTAGGAGTCCCCGAAGCGGGCGAGGGTCACAGGCGTGTTGTCGGAGAACATCTTGTCGAACTGGAACTTGGAGCCAATTCTGCCGAAGCCGGTAAGACTATTTAGAAGATATATATGTCCAGGGATAATTAGTTGAATAACAGTGCCTTCAAGTGCAGGGCTATATATATATAATACTTAGAATACTACATTGCTTATTCGCTCTTGATGCAATAAAGATATTCGTTAACGAAATTTTCATGTCACTATTTTATAACATGAGGACAAAAAAGGATTTAGGGGAGCCCGAGGAGCTCATTTCGCCACTTTCAACTGAGCGAACGTCGTTAGTCGCAAAATGAAATTACATAATTAGTCTTTCCTTCAATCTCGCTCCCGATTTAGTTGTAGTGTATAGGCTTCTTCTCCTTCAGTAATTTCGAAATCTTTCTTGCATGACACAATTGTAGCTTTTGTACTCATTGGCGTGCAGAGATCTGGTGATGCCTGGGGCCATTTCTTTTATTGTTCGCCCCAACGTCTGAACGATAAAACCACGTATCATAAACCAATTTATTAAATCTTTTCCCCAAATAATGCAATTTTCACTTAATTGGATGCCCGAAACCACTGACCTTTCAGTCACTCCTTTCTGCACGCCACTGCTTATACTATTAGATCGAAACCTAAAATGCATTCTTACTTGGACAAAAAGCCTTTAGAAGTGGAAGCTCCAGTTGTGCCAAATTCTGACACTACGATCTGCTGGTGCTCTGTATTGGATAAGTAAGCGAAAGACTTGATGAATTTGCTGCGGTAGGTGACGCCGGTGTCAGAGAAACTAAATTTCTGGAGGATCGCAGAGCCATCGAATACGTGCTTGAACTCTTGACTGCCGTACTTCATTAGACCGGGTCCGTTGCAGATCATACTGCCCTTCAGCCATGGTGGGATGGTACCTGGAAAGGACAACAGGCACTGAGGCAACGATATCCAAAGCGGAGCAATACAGGGTCACTTCTTGTAAGGATGTCCTTCCCTCTCCCCCCCCCCCAAAAAAAAAGGATGTGCGTAACTTTTACGCACTAAGTCAACCTTCGTTTAGGTAAATTTTGTCCTATCAAAGCATCAAAACAGATGAACTGGGAACTGAGGTCTGATATGGCATCTACTTCACTCACCAGACACCGTTTCTACTTCCGACAGCGATATCTAAGTTGCTCAGAATTACTTTTATGTAAATTTTTCAGGGACACGCAGTGCACGAGTATGCATGTTTTTTTTTTTAGTCAAGTGCATATAGTAAATTGTACAATAAAGTTCACAGGCTCATGAGATTATTGTTAGAACTAGCTGTACCCGTGAAATTTTCACGGTCTACCTGGCTTATAATTTTTATATATACCGTGTCTCCTTCTGACCCAGTAGTCCCTGCATATATATCCTCCTGACCCAGTAGTCCCTGCATATATAACCTCCGCACCCAGCGTCCCTGCATTTATATCAATACATTACTGCGGAATTTCCACCAGAAAAGCCCCGGCAAGAAGGTTTCACGGTCTACCACGCTTTCCACACTTTGGGTTCCTGGTGTCCGTTATGGGTTACGCCTAAGAAAAATCCTTGACAACGTTAGAATAGAAATTTAATTTCCTATTCAAAGTATTAAACAGCATTTTCCTACGTATGATACTATTCAAGCAATAAGCGAAAAACTAACAAAAACATGGGAGAACGGGACATTTTTGGCTAAGTTACCAACTTTGAGGAGCTCTCTTCCCCTCCGCCGAGAATTGGGCCCAAACCCAAAGTGTGATCCCTGAAAAGAAAGGTCTTGGAATGAGCTTTCTAACGGTGCAAACCAATCTCACTCTGTTCTACATCAACCTCTGCTTCACCCCNCTCCTTTGCCTTACCCCCACCTCCTTTCTACCGAGACATGATGCAATCGGCAAATTTTTGCGTCACGAATTGCATGACATGGTGCAATATCCATTTTCAATGCCCATTATCCATTGTGCTCCCGACTGCATTAACACAATTAAATAAACCTTTCCCAGTGGAGGGAACATTACTGACGCTCACCGTATCATAGATACCCAGCTTCCCGAAGTCATAATATCTCTAATTTCCTTCCGTCTATTAGTGATAAAAGTGTGACACACACCGCAGGTAGGTAGGTAGATAGGTAGGTAGGTAGGTAGGTAGGTAGGTAGGTAGGTAGGTAGGTAGGTAGGAACAAGCGTAATATTATATAGACTAGTGTCCCGAGCCGTCATTTTAAATGACGGCATATTGGGTTATTAATGATTGGTGCACGTGTGGGATAAATGACGGCAGTAAGTTAGCCCTTCAGGGTCTTGTTTGAAAACTGGCCAGCACTCTATTTTTGTATTTGGTGCCGTATCAAAGGTACTGTTTAAATTGGTTATGTATATAACCTAACAAGACCCGGTTAGGTTAGGTTAGGTTAGGTTGAAAACGGGCCAGCAGGTTAGGTTAGGTTAGGTTAGGTTATATACATAACCAATTTAAACAGTATCTTTGATACGGCACCAAATACAAAAATAGAGTGCTGGCCAGTTTTCAAACAAGACCCGCCCTTCAGGAAAACCCCCTCTGTCTCCTGTGCTTATTACTGTTCAGAAGGCTTCTTTATTGAAAACTCAGCATTCTGCCTAAGAAATTGGATACATATATTTTTAGTGGGGCGTGCCGTCATTATAAATGACGGCAAAAAATTAACACTTCACCAAAACCCCCGCCGTCTTTTGGGCTTCCTCATTTTTCCCCTATCTAATACTGAAGAAAAAGATTCCAAGGTACCNATTCCAAGGTACCCAACTTTTTTTTCGCCTTTTGAAATCTGATTTTCCTCCTATCTTATTAGTTCTATTTTTCCCCTATCTAATACTGAAGAAAAAGATTGCAAGGTACCCAACTTTTTTTTACATCTTGAAATCTGAATTTTCTCCTATCTTATTCCTATAGTGCGTGACAGGAAAGATATAAATATATAAATAAATAAAAACACGACGTGAATTATTATATGGTTGATTTTATTCTATTAAGAATCCTCTTCCTTCTACCAATTGCGCATGAAGGTGCTCACACATGTAAGAAAAAGAAAACTATTCATGGAGATGATTGAGAAGAAACATACAACACGGGATGTTAAGTCAAAACAATGGGGCCGGACAATGACTCAGACAGCAGCCAACACGAAGAAACCTGCACCATCTCTCAGCTAGAGGACTCGATCCAATAACAGCTCAATGGGTTTCAAGTTGCTGGTATTGTCAGCACTAGATAATCCAGTTAGCACAAATTGCATCTAACTGTACAGGGCAGAAAAGACAGAACTCTTGTTGCACGACGAGAAATAGTGACAAGTCGGAGTGCATCGAAAGGTATCATCGACTGGCGGGCGAAGTTAAGCTCAATAGGCTTAACTTGTCCGGAATGCAGATAGGTGCGTTGGTTTCACCCTAGTGTATCGGGTTTCCTGCGTTAACGCCAAATCGATTTCCTGAGATTTCTGAAATCGCAATTTTCCCCTATAGTGTGGAATTTTCAGCCGTCTCAAGCGTACCTGGATTGCTTTTAACACCTGCAACAGGCTTCAACGAGGCGAAGCCTACACAGCTGTCTAAAGTCTAGGAGAAGTCAAATCTTGTGTGCTCAGCTTAATTGGACTTTACCGAATCAAGCGACGCCTTAAAGTGTGGGCTGAGCCCACGGCAAAACATTGCAGACACACGAGACACCTTCTTTTTGAAAAAGATATGGCGACAATCTCTTATAACAGACGCACGATAACACGAGAAGTCTGGTGAGCAGGGCATTTTTTTTTAGCAGAACAGGAAATACTTTGAGTGATTGTTGTACGTTATATGGAGTTAATTAATTTTTTGGCCTTGTAACAGTGATGAATTTGTCTCTGTAATTTCTTATTAGTATAGTGGAGGATTAATGCATTTACGTACCCTAATCCAAATCATTGTTCGGCATATTTTCTAGACATTTTCAAGAGTCTTCTAGATATTTCGTTTTATCTTTCATCTGATAGCCGAGATTTCACCTATTTTACTTTTTTTAAAGATACGCAAAGCTACTCATATTGAAACATATTATTTACTCTAATTAAATTTTTAAAATAAACCTATTTTAGCAAGAAACTTGAAAAATTTTATATTCCACCGATGGCGGACTCACACGATAATCATGTGGTCACTATGTACGCAGCACTCACAGTCCAAAAGCGTTGCTGTGTCCGCTTATGCTGCAGAGATGTGCACAGTTCGCTGCGTTCCAGTTGACTTTAAATTTGGATGGATATTCTGAAGCCTCACTAGTAATACGGCTATGCCGGCAGACGGCACGGCTAACATTATTGTACAAGTAAATAGCTAAAACATGTTTGACAGATAACAGTTCTAGAGACAAGGCAGCAACAAAACATTCATACGCTAATTAGCAAGAGTGAAAACCAATAAAAAACCCTCTTGTGAAACCGCCTTGTTAAGAAGTTAAAATATAGCTGTCGACCGTGTGCTTTCTCTGATAGGCCGCGGTCAGACAGAGCTTGTGGCATAATCCCTAGCTTAAGAAGTAGAGGTTCAGTTATCATGAGCTGCAAAAACAAGTTATGCATGATCTATGTCATTTTCAGGTCAACGTGGCACGCTATACAGTGCAACGAGGCTGACATGGTGGGCAGCGGTATAAGGTTTAGCTTGTGATTCTGCCTCAAGAAGCTCTGATCTCCTAACGTCTCTTAATAATTAAAGTCCATCTTTATTTTATCAGTGAGCGTAAGTTGAGGAAATTGTCTCATCGACATTTTATTTATTGAAGGGTTGTACATAAGGGTTGCAGTATACTAGAGACAGAGCCTTTGTTAGGCTCTATCTTTAGTATATTAATTGAAACAACTACTAGACCTACACTCAACGAGCATACTGTAGATCTCCACCAAGCAACTCGATGCTGAAAGACAGATGGTAGACAGACAGATAAGTAGACAAACGGACCGACGGGTCATCACCAAAATTACACAGTTTTCCGTGGTGTTCTTAGAGCGATGACACATGCACGCTAGTCAAAAGAACGAGTATCGTCATCTTTTCGTCCGAACATTATATTGAACTCTCGTAAACACGGTTTTGAGATTGCCAAAAAATATTGTAAAATGTTTACCGTCGCAAGTGCAGTTAGTTAACTTTCGGACATCTCATTATTTGTGAAGGGCTTTATAACTCAAAACTGTTTGCAAGTGTGTGCTATTAAGATGAGCATATCAACACATTCGGACGAAAAGATGACGATACTCACTCTTTCGGCTAGCGTGTGTCATCGCCCTTAGCAGTTCCTGTATAGCTACTTCCTGAAGTTTCATCCGCAATGTTTTGAGTCATTTTGCGAAAAGACAGCAGACAGAAAAAGAGGCAAACGGGAAACACAATTAAGAGACAAATAGTTGCCATAACAAAACTTATTCTCGGCCATATTTTTCACCCACTGCTTTCGTGAAACTTTTAATAGAGCGAAAATATGCGACATATGGTCAACAAGAAGTCCTACGTCTCCAGACCAACTGCACAACTTGCGACATCTGCGTACGGAGGCCGATGTCCTCAAAGTCTTAGTCGTAAGGTACGTCCCAAGTTTTTATTCATATTAATTACTATGTCGTCAGCAGTGCTCTCAATTGTTTTACCGGTCGAGTTAACCAAAGCGACTTGGCTGAGTTTCAATCTAACGCGCTCCTAGTTGGAGCAAATATTTGTGATGAGACTTACTTTCTTTTTAATTGTTATAAATGACCGTTTTCAATCTCCAATTATTGGCGTACAGAGCCAGCACGATTTATTAGGGCTTGCTATTCCACAACGATTACGAGCTAATATATAATGGTGATAAGTGATTATAAAAATTATTTTGAAACGTTTTACTATAAACGCTCCGTCATCATTGCGAGCGCTAGTGTCTAGTAATTCATAACCTTATGGACGTTTGTCTTTTGTACTCACTTTGGTTCAGAATCCATTCAGCATGATTTGGAAATGATTGATTCCTGGTGTTCTAGGTGGGGGATGAGGCTAAATGCGGGCAAGACTAAGACCATGCTCATTTCCAGGTCGCGTACTGTGGCACCTCCTTTTCCTGCACTCATACTGGATGGTGTGTCACTTCCTGTGGTTGATGACTTGGTAATCTTGAGTGTCAATTTTGATCCGAAGTTGACGTTTGAGCCCCACATTCGTTCGGTTGCCTCACGTGCATCGCAGAAAATTGGTCTTCTGAGGCGTGCTTGGAGGGTGTTTGGCTCGGGAGAATTGACACGTCGCTGCTTCAATTGCTTTGTCCTTCCTCTTCTGGAGTACTGGTCTGTAGTCTGGGGATCTGCTGCCGATTGCCATCTGTGTTTGCTTGACAAAGTGGTTCGTCGATGTGCTTTCATGCTGGACGGTGTTGTGCCTTGTGATCTGGCGCATCGTCGTAGAGTCGGTAGGGTCTGTTTTTTGTATAAAATCTATAACTGTCCCAGTCATCCACTGTCTGAGTTTCTTTCGGATCCATTTGTTCGGGTGAGGTATACTCGGCGTACTGGTGCTCTTCATGAGTTTGCCTTGGAACCGTTACGATGCCGTTCGGGCCAGTGTTCCCGTTGTTTCTTTCCATCGTGTGTGGATGTTTGCAATGGTCTTGATGGATCTGTCTTTGCTGGTGCAGGTATTGGCAGCTTTGAACGATCTGTACACAGAGCTATTCTGTGTTCTCGGGTATTTTTTTCTTTTCATTCTTTTGTTTTCTTCACCCGCTGGGCTGGTTGCGTGTTTTTTTTTAACCTCATGGAGCTTCTCCGTTCCCACATCGCCAGTCTGGTGTGATTTAATAATAATAATCCGTTTTCATACTCATACTGATAATACATACTTGGTATTGGCCTTTCTCTTTCTTTCCTGACTTGGTGTTCCCATGCGCGTTTATCCACCCTTATGCATGGCTTCCGCATTTTTATCGGCATACCAGATGTCCCTTCGTTTTACTCTCTTGCAGCACCCTAGTTGTGTCTCGAGAGAGACTTGAACAACTCATTTAATTATTACTGTTATGCATATACGACATGTCCGGGGCTCTCGTTAGTTTGCGGATAAATGTGAAGTATTACGGGTGTGAAATCTTTCAGGCTGATTCTATACTGGTTTTATTGTGAGCAAGTCATGCGCTGCTGCGATATAGTGCTGGCTCTCATACATGCAGCTTTTTGGTAACTCCGGTGCCCAACGCTTTGTCGTCTAGAATTTAGAGCCTAGATAACGAGAGCCCTTATAACGGAAACCCACAACTAGCAGTATCGCCGAACCTCACTCGACGAGTCTGAAAGACTCTAAGCTATGGCGCTCTGGACGCAACCTTCACTGCGTTTCACACAAACGTTAAGACACACACGGTACTGATTGCTACACATCCTCGCTTTCGCTTTGAAACAACGTAAGGATCCTGTTTCTGTACTCTCATCAATTCGAGACTCAGGGCTGTTTGCAGCTTTTTAGGTAGCTGCGCTATCAATAACCCCAGGTGTAGCATGCGAATGTAGGTCTGAATGTTAGTATGCATCAAGGCTCAGGGTCAGATTCAGTTGGGGTGGCAACGCAGTACGAAAAATCGATCCGCTCTTGGCTTTGCTTAGGGTCGGTTCTCCCAGAAAGAGCTACTGGTTTTCTAAAGGTGTGGAAATTAATGCAGTTGCAGCTTTCATCCATCAATAATGATGTTCTTTTTTGTTTGCCCGGACGGAGGGGCAGAGAGAATCCAAACACAAGTTGGGGGTTTGAGCAAACTGCAAGACATTCGTTGACAAGAGAGTTAACACCAGAATTGAGATTGCGGTATCCATTAAGGCCGCCGCCACACCGGCGAGACGAGCGACGTGCAACACAAGAAATTTGTTGCACCACAAAATGTAACGAAGGGTACAGCAGTCTGGTGTCCACACCGCCGCAACAACGATGCCTCGCGACACCCGTGCATTGCGGCGACACGAATCTCGTAAAAATTGCATTGCATCGCTTGTTGCTCCGATCTGTCTCCGGCCTAACGTGTATGCACCTACACAAATAATCACTATGTATGTACAAGCTACTCATAGACACCTATACGATAGATAGACACGTGAGTAAGCGTCGGCATGTCTTTTTATCAATTTATCGTAAGAGTAGTGCAGTAAGACAGTGATATCGTGTGATATGAGCGAATGGGCAACTCGATAAACTAACCGCCTAGCACCTGTTTATGCATCGATAACAGGTGAAGAGGTTTTGCCGTTCAGTGACCTTCTTTCAATAGCAGGTGGGTGTCCCTAAAGCGAGATTTCAGAAAGAATTGAAACCACATATTAGAGGATTAAGTTATACGTAACTAGTTTTCATAGCTCCGAATACATATTAGTATGAGATGCATGGACGTTTTTGGAAGTGTTCGAGATAGAAAACGATACTTGAATTTGGGAAGATGCATTCATAGCAAAATGTTATTTCCAAAACCTCTGTCCAACGAAACTGCTATGTGTAGTCGCCACCCCAATGATACAATTTTGATTTCTTTGCTAAATTCGTCGACCATCGGGATACGTTTTCATGGATTTTGTTACCTGGGACATTAATCGTCTGTATGGATTTGTGATCTTTCACATCAGCTACAAATAGTGCATTTTTCAGTAATGCTTTTCAGCAATGTTGTGGACATCCTGGAGTTGTTTATCGGCAGGCCCATTTGAAAGTGCCTGTCCTGTGACACCTTGGCATGTAGTTTTAATATAATAATAATTAGGTAGATAATTGTATGCATTGTCTTTCATTGTTTATTCTTTCTCATTTTCCGATTACGATTTATTTTTAGGTGATTGTACTCTGTTGACTATGCATAAAAATTTTTATGTTCGTCTAGGTATCTTGTCTGTTACATGTTTTGTAAATTGTCAAAAAAAAAAAAACATTTGTGCTTTGTTAAAAACGCCTTCATAGAAGAGCAGTAACATCCCTCCATTGTATGTATACCCCATGTACCAAGGTCCCTTTTGACACTGAGGCATGGCTTTTACGCGATACGAAAGTTTTCAACTAAGTCATATCATTATGAAGAAGTAGGCAGAAAATAATGAGGCAAGCATCAGAGTGTACGTGACAGTCTGCATATCTACATTATATATACCAGCGCCCGTTTGCTCACATAAGCAGCTGTCGGTATCAGGAGTCTATCAACTGTGTAGGTATGTGTGTACTTGACCTGATTGTCAACCAGGCAACGCACTTTGGGTTCTTGCACGTACCTTTCGTTTTTTGAATTATATAATAAAGCAATATGACTGTCATCAACAGCGGTGAGCGCACTGGCCAAGCTTGAGAGTAATGGAAACTCATTTTACTCCTGCCCCTTTCTGTTGGTGTCATGCTCCAATGTGCAAAGCGAATTAAGCAAGAAGTGAAGGTCTGTGGGTCTGAAAGCTTCGTATAAAAAGTCACATCAGATCAAACAAATTACCCACCGAGCAACTTAAGGTTATCGGTCAGATACTTGTGTGCGAGGAGTTTGGTGTTGCATAAAACTCCAATGCAAACCTGATGCCAGTTTCACAATTGCGTATTAATTTCTTATATTGCAACTATGTTGGTATTGCTGCCCGTAAATACTTTGAGCAGGGGCATCGTGGCATATTTTTAAGAGGTATTTCTTAGAGAATAGACACTGGAGAATGTTCATTACTACCGTCTTTCGATTTCATTAACAGACTTAACTGAACTAGTTTTTAGGGTAATTTTTTGACATAATATTTATTACTTCATATTTACATTAAGCGCTCTCGATTGGCATGGCGAAACAGAGTACCTCAAGCCTGCAGTCACAATTTTAAGTTTTTGAGGAGATTAATATCTTCTGTAATTTTTCATTTTGAAACACAATCTGATTTCAAATTATCATAAAGGCGTTCTGTTCGTCTTCATTCCACGCGGCTTCAGTTTAATTCGCATGCAGCGTTAGCCTAATTAGATGATTAGTAAATGAAAAGACACTTTACAAAAACACATGAGTTTTGTGTGTATAATTTGTTGTTCTAAATAAATAAAATTATTTACAATGAAAACCCGCATCCTGATTATGCTGCTTAAAACTTGGGCAACTTGAATGCATCCAGCGACAATCTGAAACTGGATTGCGATTCAAACGTGGCCAATCGTAGATGCCTTGGAGGCATGTTCCATTGGGAAGAAAAATTAAACATTGAAGGCTTAACTTGTTCTGAACTTCAGTCGGGTCCCCTGACTTCGACCCATCAACTTGAGGTTCAGGTGTTGACCCTTAGTAGATAACCTGTAAGACTTTCCAAAAACTCAACCTTAGACCTTAAAATGGAGATTTCAGTCATCTCAACATAAACTGGTTGCAATTCCATCACCTGCAACACGATTCAGAGTGACGAAGCCAAAGTTCCTGTCTGGAGTTTCAGACAAATCGAGTATAAACTGGGCTTCGATCGACTTTGTGACTCAAGCGAACGTGCCCTCTAGCCTTGCCAATTGATCCTTTCTGTGACTTACGCCCATCCGATGATTACCTACGTTTGGAAACAATTGATAAGGACGCGCCAGCAAGTTGCATGCTGCAGCTCAGTGCTTCTCTACTGTGGGATACATTAACCGTAATTGTCCCATCAGTTACTTGGCGACGTAAATTGTTTTCGTCCTAAATTATATCAGTCAGTGTCATCCTACAAGGCACCCACCACGCGCAATACTCATAACTCCTTCGGCAGCCATGGCACCATTACTGTTAATATGTCAGAAATTCTCAACCCTTTCGCAGCGTCCTAGTGTATTGAGGATTCAACATCTTAGTTATTGATGGCGGAAATAATTTCCACGCAGTGAAAGGGTTGACCCTATTACACTAAATATTTCTCAGTTTGCTCGAGATCATAACTGAGGCATCGGTCGCCACAAACACTGTTTTTTTATTCTACTTTTAAGACTTCAAACTTGCTGAAGTGCTCCTTCGAACGGTCAACACTACGCTTCTTTTAAATGAAGTCGGCGAGCTGTGCTTCACTCAGTTTCCACATAGTGCTAATCGATGGCGCCTTTTATTTAGATACGTCAGCACCGAAACGAAACTGAAAATCTGCTGGTAATACTCGCGCCTTTCGCCTTATATTCATTATCCAGGTAGTGTTTCTGTGAATGACAATGCGCTTTCTAAGCATTCTAGTTTCCTGACCTCGCACGCACTACCAACATAGTGAACGAAGCATCCAGTGTCGAGAACACACCATGCATTCGCAAGCATAGCTTGATGCCAGCAGGTGCACCTCGCACGAGGTTTCCATACATTTTATAGTCAGTAGCATAGATACGGTAGGTAGCAAACCGTACATCCTGTCATCATAAGGCCTCGGCATAAGGCAAGGAGCTTCACTAAGGAGGAGGGAGTCCTGCGGCCCGTAGTTACATAGATTCGCCAGCGATTCAACAAGATCGGGTGTGGCTGTGAAGTGTTCATGAATCTCATTGGTCGAAGTGGCGCGGCAGCGGAGAGTTTTACGACGGAGCAGCAGACAAACTGATGCATACGGCGACTGGCTGCAGCCACGCTCGACTCTAGCTTCATGGACGAGGCTCCTGGGTGCCTCCTCTCTATTAAAACTCCTTTGCATAAGGCGTATGACGTGTTCACACATGTGCCCTTGGTTCGTATTTGCATTTGCTTTTAAAAATTGAGATAAATATATTTTTGTAGTACGACCATTTTAGTTTAAAATACTTATCACAAAACGGCAAATATACAACCAACGTCCACTGTGGAGCAGATGAATAGAGGGCTAATTACTTATTTAAAGAAGTTTTAAAATAACGATTGTTTAACAGTATAGCAACTTCGCAGTGATGTAAATATCCTCAGATATCTCTACGTTTAAAGTACATACTTGAATATATTAGGGAATTAAAATATACAATCCAAGCGAAAGGATGTTTTGTGTGATTCAAGTCTTTCTGGAAACACTGCTAGTGAGATTGTAAGGCCTACCGAGCATCTCATCTTAGTTAAGTTTATCAACACAGGGGATGTTCAACGAGCATTTCACATGCCCTGACATAATTGTAGGCGTTCTTCTCCTTTTCTGAATGGGTTGCAACGGTCCAACTTGGCAGATCAATCAAGGACCATGAATTATAGGATACAAAAACCGTGAAGTGAGTAGGAAGACGGCGTTATCCATGGAGTGTTATGTCCGATGGCACCCCGGAATATCATCACTCCTCGTTGAAGAATAATTTGTACCGCGAGATACTCGACGCTCCTAACCCACCCGAAGAATCGTTGTGACGTTACGATTTTTGAGAACGAAATGAAGGTTGTAAAAGATGAAGTAACGGTCCAACTAAAAAAGATTGCGTGCAACTCTTTTTCAGTCTCTGCGGCAATAAGAAGCTAGACATACTGCATCTATGATGCTGTCCGGAGCCGTTGCAAGAAATTGACGAGTTATGCCTCCTCATTTCATCGAGGTGGAACGTAAACTCAGCACTGTTAATCATCTGAGGATTTGCATGAAGCGTTATTGCCTTGAATGAGGCAGGGAGCATTACGATTCAAAAGAGGTCACGTTTGCCCATCCGCCCAAAGATAGAAAGTTACGCATGACTATTCGCAGAAAAGTTCTCATCTCATCGTACCAAACAATGCGGGGACTTCTAGCTCGATAGAAGTAACTCCCTCTGACAATGGATTGTAGAGCGTGATTAGATTAGATTAGATAGGCGGCAGTAGACGAACCAACAGGCCCATTCTCAAAGAGACACAAAAACTTACGCCCCGGCCCTCTATGTGCTATTGTTATTAAGTTAGTAGGATACAAATGACTGGGGAAAAGATTAGAAAAAAAGAGAGAGAAGAGTCTCCGCAAAAGAGACGATCATCAATGCACGCAATCACGGCCAATAGCCGCTGATATGCTGAGTTAAAGATGTCAGACAGCGTAGTTGGTGCGGGAGCAAAAAGACAGATTTAGGAAGACTCGGAGGCTTTGGCCGTTAAGGATGTGCGACTCCGGGAGGAGGAAACCTTAGTTGTGGGGGATGTCTCTCCCAATGCTCGTCAAGACGATTTTTAAACGAGTTGACTGATTCCGCACTTACAGCATCGGAAGGGGGTCTATTTCAATTGCTGACGATGAAATACGGAAAGAATGGCCGACTTAAGGTCGTTCTTCGAGCTTTATGCTTGAGTTTTTGACCGTTGTTCCTCAAGCGATCATTGAGGTCTTTCCAAGAGTCCCGTTGTAGTTACATCGTTGAAGCCATTCAAATACTTTAATGTTTCTATTAGTTGCCCTCTGAGTCGTCTTTGCTCGAGAGATGTCAGACCCAGTTCCTTTAGGCGACATTCATACGGCTTGTGTCACAGCTGAGGTATCAATTTCGTTGCTCTCCGTTGGACTCTTTCCATGTTATCGATATCTTTGCACAGATGTGGCGACCAGAATTGAACAGAAAATTCTAAGTGTGGCGATACAAATGCCCTGTACAAGGGAACGATGATGTCCTTGGACTTGAATTCAAATTTTCTGGTGATGAATCCCAGTACTCTACTTGCCATTTTCACACTCGTGTCAACTAGCTGACTGTGTTGTAGTTTCTTTGTAATAGTGATTCCCAAGTCACGTTGTTGGGTGACAGGAGCCAATTCCGTCCCATTCATTTTCAATGGAGTTGAAGGGTTCACGAGCCCTACGTGCATTGCTGAGCATTTATCGACATTAAAGCTCATCTGCCACGTTGTGCTCCGTTCCATGAGGTGGTCAAAGTCTTGTTGAAGCTCGGCTCTTTTCGTCGCAGGATGACATAGTTTTGTATCATCTGCAAATTTACTGATTTTACTACGGGTGTTAAGATCCAGATCATTTGATGCAAATTGAGAACAGAAGTGGTCCAAGCACGCTACCTTGTGGAACCTCTGATGAAACCTGCGTCCAGTCGCTCGTTTCTCCTTCAGCTTGGAATGTCCAACGAGAAACCCATTAACAGCAAAGTGTCATTTAATTCAACTTCCCGATCAGGCGAGCTTGACAGTCTATAAGATTAGACTCAGCTTAAGATTAGACTCAGCTGTATCGCTCTTTAGTGAAATGGGACCATTATTGGTGCTAATTGCGGTCGCGCTGAATTTATAACAGAGCTGGTGCGACCACAGGAGACCCATTTCCTTTAGTAACTTTATCTGCCCAATATAGACGTACTTTTCGCTCAGTATCCTAGAAACCCACACGGAGGGGCAGGTCATATACGGGCATGTTCGATTCGACGCCAAAATTAAGCCTTAGAGGCTAAACTTTTTCAATATATTCAGGCAGGTGCGGTAACTTCGACCATCTGAACTGAGTTTCAGGCATTGGCCCTCGATCGGTTACCATTGAGAGTTCCAGAAACTCTATCTTGCTTCGTAAAATGGAGTTTAGCAGTTTCTTATCACACTTGTAGCACGATGCAAAGCGGTGAAGCCAAAGCTTATGTCTGAATGTTTGGACAAGCCATGCATCAAAGGCTTAATACTAGTGCCCAATCGAACATGCCCTTTGAAAATAATACGTTGTGTGTCCTACCGCACGCAGGAAAGTGGGGAATCAAGCTTGATACATGGAGCTCAAATTCATGTACTGGAGCGAGGCTATGATACATCACAACTTTTTTTTTTTGGGGGGGGGGGGGGGGGGNTGCTTTCAACTTCGTGATGAGCGATGACCTGCTCTCGCGTTTTTTTTTTTGGGGGGGGGGGGGGGGGGGGGGGGAGAGGGAAGGAGGTCATTGAAAATTATAAATTTACTTTGCTTCGCATGTTCACTGCATCTGAGACACGAAGTTGTACATACAATTCTTGAAATCTATTGATAGTACTTACATAAAATATTTTGCAACCGTGCAGAAATGAATTTTGGCAGAAAAAAAAATAGTTTGCACAGCCATATACGAAGCCACTTTTTGCGGTAGTTGGCTCCTCAGGAAGAAGTTCGCCGGGTTCTACTGATGCTGATGAGGAATTGCTTCGCTCACCTTTGATATTTCAAACGAAAGAGGATGCTGAAGCCACGGCGAATGCAGTGCGTCCTCTATAGCGTTAATCATGGCCTCCAACAGAAACACTGAAGGAGTATCAATGATGTTCATTGCTATCGTGTGTGAAGTACAGCTACACTATATATAGTTCAGCTAGACTAGTACATACAACATGAATGTAACTTACGCAAGAGAAATTTATATTAATAAGTTGAGTCATGAGTTGCTTCAAGCGTTTCTGGGCAACATATTTTAAGGGCTATGGGCACATCTTTTCATTTTGTCTGTACCTACGTACAGTATGTCGGTAGCATTTGAGAACTTACCACTCAGATTTCCCTGCAACGGTTCGAGCTGCTCAACATTGCAGTTTCTGTCCCACGTTGTAATGTCGTACATCTTCTGTATCTTATGTTATTTCTCGATTGCGAACTTTCTTTCTGCGCTTCACCGTCTCAGCAGGAAGAATCGAGTCTAGCTGTTACCTTTCTCACCGCCAGTCCACCTCTTACTGAGGTCAGGCAGCAACCTACCTCTTCTTGCTATTCGGTGCAGAGCAGACAGTCTACATTCCTATAGAAGATTAGATTGTCACTCAATTGCCGGAACACCAACGGCTGTCAGACCGATGGGTCTTACAGACTGGATGCAAAATAAAATATGATTGGCTGTGCAGTACACACGATCTAAGCAGAAATTAGCGATAGAGGGAGATACGAGATGATTCAACAACAATTATAGAATAATAAATTACTTTTAGGAATTTTATAAATATTGTACTTACAAGGAATAATGAAATGTAAAGCACAGTGCATTCAGAGCTAAAACTTCACAAGCCTAAACTTACAAAACTGATTCATACATTGTAGCAATCACATGATGCACAAGACTAAAGATTTTCGAACTGAATAGTACAGTTAATTAAAAAGAATGGTCCTGTATTGGTCACAAGGAATTACCCGTATTGCTCAATTTTACACCTCTCACTATTATTACCTCCGCCAAGGAGGTTATGTTTTCGACGGGTCTGTCTGCCACCAAGATAACTCAAAAAGTTACCGACGGATTTTGATGAAATTTACAGGGGTTGTTGAGTATGTTAGGGGAAACGATGATTAGCTTTTGGTGCAAATCCGTCTCTCAGTTTGCTTGTTTGTCTGCCTCGTTTTTCTTAATTTTTTCAAACAATTTTATGCTTGTTAGCGCAATAACTCAAAAAATATTGAATGGATCTTTATGAAACTTGCAGGAGTTGTTAGTTATGTTAAAAGACATCATTTGGTTCGTTTGACGTATGTTTGTCGTAATGTTTGTTAGCAAATGACTTGAAAAGTTTTGTATGAATCATTATGAAATTAACGGAGTTTTTAGTATTGTTAAAACACATGAATGATTAAATTTTGGTGCAGATGGGTTGGTTCCTTTGCATTTTGATTAATGTTTGTCATAATGTTTGATAGCAATATAACTCAAAAAGTTATGAACGGATCTCCAAAAGAATTGCACGAACTATTAATACTATCGAAAGGCACAAACGATTAGCTTTTGGAGTTTATACAAAAAATCGGGGTTTGAGAGCCTATTTGAATTTTTTTCTTACCGTTGCCTTACTTGGCGGAGGTATGGGCTCTCAGAGTGCTCTAGTTCACTATTGATTGGGATAGCGAGTATTCAGTTCGCCTTCAACGATCAGTTTTCTTTATTATATAAATGTTGCATGGGACGGATATAATAATAAATGTCAGTGTCTAGTTGTCCTTGTGGACGGCGGTTGTTTAGCTCGTTGCTCGTTGCCCGTTAGTTCGTTGCTCGTTAACAAAACCAGCAGTGGCGTTGTTCAGAATCAAGCTTTTCGTCATTAGATCAAAACTGCTTTAATAGGTACTAACATGCCTCCGAAATTTACAGGCCACTTTTAAATTCTTTTAGATTTATAAAGCGGTGCGTAGACGAGCGATTCTTCGATTACTTCAACGGGATATTTTTGTGGGTAGATCCAGCTTGCCGCGACATATTAGCTAATGCATACGCAGCTGCGAAAGGTGCTTGTGTTTGCGATGTTTTAGGGTAAATTTATTTCAATTTGCATAGGAAGAGAAAACATTATTATTATTATTATTTAATCACACCAGACTGGCGACGTAGGAACGGAGAAACTCCATGAGGTTAACAAACCCCCACGCAACCAGCCCAGCTGGTGGAGAAAACAAAAGAATAAAAAAAAAAGAAGAAGATCCGAGATCACAGAATAGCTCTGAGTACAGATCGTTTAAAGCTGCCAATACCAGCACCAGCCAAGACAGAGCCATCAAGACCATTCCAAACTTCCACACACGATGGAAAAAACGAACGGGAATACTGGCCCGTACGGCATCGTAACGGTTCCAAGACAAACTCATGAAGAGCACCAGTACGCCGAGTATACCTCACCCGAACAAATGGATCCAGAAGAAACTCAGACAGTGGATGACTGGGGCAGTTAAAGATTTTATAGAGAAAACAGACCCCACCAACTCTGCGATGATGCGCCAGATCACAAGGCACAACATCACCCAGCATGAACGCACATCGACGAACCACTTTAAATTTTCTTACTGGTTTATATATATCCACCAATTTCTATTCCCTGTACATTGTATTCAGCGACTAAGCTCTTTGTACGATCTTGAAGCGTATAAACGAAACACCGAAAAGTACGTTTCTGCTTGCTGGCTATCATCGTTGTAATAATGATAAAAATTTGTTTCCCGCTTTTCACATTGCAGATGAACTCTCAACCATTCAAGGTAAAGTTTTGAGAAAAATGCAGGCTGTAGTGGTGAATACACAGCAGGGAAAGTTGGTTTGGAATAAACTTTTAGTTGCTTGAACGTGGCGAAAAAGATTGGCCTGGACCCATCTAGCCGAATTCGCTCCAAAGACAAATTAGGCCGCAGAGTTTGGCAGAGCATTTGTTTGCGAAATGCCAGTTTCGGCAATTTGTGCTTCTCGTCTGCATTCAGTTGTACGTTCCTTACTTTTTCTCTACGGGCATCTTCGATTGGGCGCCGAAAATTTAAGGCTTTGAGGCTCGACTTGTTCGAAATTTTATATTCATATTAGACGACCCGTGACCCGTTGGGTCGTTATCACAATCGTCTTGTCTGTCTTTCGTGCCCATTTTGCTTCCTTCTCACAAGTTACTTATACTGATCTTTCCTCCATCTATTTTTCCCCTTCTTTCCCGACTTGCTGTTCCCCTGCGCGTTGATCCTGTGTGGGAACACCCTCGTGCAGTGGTTCCACGTGTCTATTATCACACTACGTGTCCCTTCATTCTTCCTCTGTGACATCGCCTTTGTTGTGGAAACGGAGACTTAAACTTC
>LQNS02003553.1:25649-38195 GCA_001587735.2 Parhyale hawaiensis | reverse complement strand
ATTATTGACCAGAAGGTCTCTATAAAATTATCAAGGGTGGCCTCACCAGGAGGACGATAAACTCCTATTACATAAATAATTTCTCGTTTCATTTTTACTTTAACTGCACACATTTCAATGTAGTCAATGTACTCGCACCAATGCACAGTATCTGCATGAGGATCGAACTGCTACAATCTTCCAAGATGATAACTTCCATATATATCGGTCATGCACTGCCATGAAAACCATTCTGGCTACATAAGACACCTAGAATGGCCAGTTAAGTCTCCAGGCATGAACCCCATCGAGAGTTCATGGGACCATCTTGAACAACAAGTTAGTCGCCGAGAAGATTTCCCACGTACTTTTGCTGATTTAAGAAAGCGATTGATGCGAGAGTGGTTCAAAATAGATCAAGTGTACATTAGAAATATCGTAGACTCAATGCCTTTCAGAATTGCTGATATTAGTGCATACGTGCTCGCAGAGGTCCTATACCTTATTAGCAACAGGTGACTAACTTTTTGTCCGGGGAGCTTTATAATGGTGAACCAACATGTCTGTGCAAAATTATATTGCTGTATTATGTCCTCCAAAAAAGGTAAACACTCACTCGTCATTAGTGCAAATTCAGGTGCCAGCCGTGAATATACTCCCTATGTTGGTGATCAGACTTTATACCCCAGTGTGCTACACCCCTTCTACTGTATGTTGGGGACTGCGTCCAGATGAGAAAACAATGAATGAGCTTTCTTTCGTATCGGACTGGATCAAATATTTGCCGTAGTGTGCGCATGCTTCATTTTTTAATGAAAATATTATAGAAAATATTTTATGAGCAACTATTATAAGCTGTTGGACAACTTGGAATCGTTCAGTGGTGTACAGCTATGACGTATACACTGGTATAACTCTAATTTTCAGTATTTTCATGCAATAAGTCAATTTTACAAGGAACGATAGTTATTTCTGATTTCTAGTGAGTTGTTATTGATTCTCAAGGTACCTATTGAGCGATATTACTCTTGGGACTAGGTTGCCACAATTCGTGTTCGGCCTATTCTAAAATGGAGCGTCATAATTTCATATTAGTAACGTTATTCAGTACTCTACATAACACCTTTAACACCTTTATTGCTCTCAAAAACATTTATTACAACAGTCCTAAAATCATACAATAAAACACAGAGTACAATAAATAACATGCCTAAGTAAAGCTAAAACTGCTTATTAGGCACATGTCGTCAGAGGTCAAAATATTTACTAATACATTCATTTCTGAACATGATTTTAAAAGCGTTGGTCGGACATTGGTTGCACTAATTCGTTTGGAAGCTGACTGAATGCCTGAACGCTTTGAAATATTGTGAATCTTTTCTCTACTTCGAGCCTAACAACTGGTAAGTTAAATCTCCCATTTCTAGTGCCGTAATGTGTATCGGGAAGAAGTGGGCGAAAATGAGAGTCAAAGAACTGGTTTTCGCCAGACATGTCTCTCGTATGAATTTAAGAATAAAATACTTATAGATATCTTTGAATTTAAGAAGTTCAAGTTTTCTGTACATTTCATTTCTCGACATAAGGGGAAAGTTATTGTTGTCTCGCTGGACTTTTAAAATAATTCTTAACGTATCATTGATTATAGTCGATAATCGTTTGGTTACATTTTCCGATGCTCCACCCCAAATTGTAATGCCATACGTCACCTGTGAGTATAAACGCGAGTAATACAATGTCTTTAGAGCTTCTTGAGTCAAATATCTTGATGCAGCGTATATTGCTCCTTTTACTTTACTGAGCTTCTGACACAATTCGCTGACATAAGGTAGAAATTTCAAGTTTTTATCAATTATTACACCTAGATATTTAAGTGCTTCTACCCATTCCAATAGCCCTTCATTATAATACACAGGTGGTAGTTCTTGTACACTAACAGGGGTAAAAAACATTAACTTGGTTTTAGCTGCATTCGCAGTAAGCCTATTGTTACAAAGCCATACAAGAATATTATCAATTAGTTGTTTCATCCTAGTAATCGCAACCTGCAAAGACCTATCAGTGACATTAAATACAGAATCATCTGCAAATAAGATAACATTAGCATCTTCAATTAGAACAATATCATTGATAAAAATGTTAAACAGAAGAGGTCCTAAAACAGACCCCTGGGGTACACCCATATTTACACCCCTATTCCATGATTGATGCTCCCCGATGACTACTATCTGCTTGCGGTTTGTCAAGTAGCTGGATAAAAGATTTTTCATAGAACCTCTTACTCCGTAATGGTCTAACTTATGAATTAAGATATTTTTGTCCAGAGTATCAAACGCTTTTTGCATATCTAAAAATAAAGAAATAGTAAAAGTCTTCTGATTAAACGTGGGTAGAATGCTAGAAATGAGGCTAAAAATTGCTTGGGTTGTGTTTTTTCCTTTCCTAAAACCAAATTGTGACTTGTTCAACACCTGATTTACTTAAAAAAAATGCGTGAGGCGCGAATGTATTAATTTTTCGAAAATTTTGTTCAAACAATTGTATTTTTAAATTTTGTTAAATCAATTGTATTTAACACAAACGTCAATGTAATTAACTGGGGTATTTTATGTTTACGCCTTAATTCTTTTATTTTTTCTTGTGTTATTCCGTAGAACTGTGGGAATAACGACCTTATAAAATCAGTAAACAATAGTTTTACCCAACTTTTTAAAGATCAAGCGCATCATCGATTAAGGTAGGCATTTTCGCCCCATCTATAAAATCTGATTGAGGTTCCACCCGTCCGTCCGTCCACGTGTCTGCACGTGACTCATTTCAGTATTCGATAGTGGGAAATTTCACTCGCTAGACGCAGTGATTTTCGCTTGAAGTATGTTCAACAACAGTTGTCTTCTTTTACCTTTTGGAAAAAATTTTCAGTCACTTTCGAAGCAGAGATATGAAGTTCATTTCACCCTTGTCATGTCTAATGCTTTTAATCTTTTTCGCGCCGTATTATTTTCACTTTACTGGCGACACACGACGTTCTTAATAGGGTTCAGATGATTATCTAGAATACGCATTCGGAGCATTCATAGTTGATAATAACAGCGATATGAGCGATATGTAATATATATTCTTTAAGCTACTGCGCGATATCTAAGGAAATACGATGGCATGGCGGTTCTTGTGAACAGAAGCTACGCTGCTGTGGCATGAAATTGGCCAGTCTGTCATTGTATAGCTATCGCATCAAACAGAGCAGAAAAAAATGTGGTACTGATCAATATTCATGGGTCTCGTGAAGTAGTGCAGAAAATCAGATACGCCTATCAAAAACATTGAAAAGTGTAAGCTTATGAAGGACCAAATTATCTGTAAACTGTGGGAAACAGAGCTTGTGTGTTTATCAAGACACAAGTGCGGATTATTTGCAGACAGAACAAAAGTGTGATTCACATGTGAAATAAGAATACTAGGAAAAATTTCACGAGGTATAAGATAGACGGACTGCGTAACGTCAGACAGGGTTGAGCAGCGAGAGCAAGAACGGAGGAGGGGGGGGTTAAGTTAGAGACGCATCTCAGGTTAAACTAAGATAAGTAAAAACATTAATTAACCGTGGAATTTGGACGAGTCCCACCAGTTAGTTTCAACCTGGTTGCAGCTTCGATACTTCTTGAGCGACGTACTGGGAAGGGGAAGCTTCGAGATTCGCTGACGCTCATATGTAAACAACCAAGAAGATGGCTCCGTTCTTCCGGCCAGTGAAGTAAAGCTACTTCGTAGTTACCTGGCAGAGCGGCGATGATGGTTGGTTGGCAGGTATGTTGTTGAGGAAATGTTGATGCTGCTGTCCCATTTGGGCCCAAGCTTTGGTTTCGGGATCTTTAGGATAATAAACAGCCCAGGGAAGGGCGCCCACTGTCGAGTCCAAGACGGTCCCGTCGGCCCACACCCAGTGGGTGCTGTTGTAGCGGAGGTTCACGACAAAACTTCGCTTGATCAGAGTTCCTGCACACCAGTGAATTTGTTTTATTCATGTGAGCTTTCTCTCTGGTATTTTGTGTTTCGCACTTCATAGCTGTCTTGAAATATATCACCTTTGCATATAATTCTGGCTTTCTCAAAGTTTAAGCCGGTACATAAGAAGCATTATCTGTTTGAAGGACAGTACCGACAATATCGTATCGTTACTTAGTTAATTACTAACTGACGTGCCAATACTGACGTTTAAGTCTTTGTGATGATATTTTTCATTAATCAAGCTTTTAGTAACTAATTTACAGTTAAAGGATGCGCTACAAAAGCCAACTCAAATGATAACAAGAACAGAACTCATAACAAAATAGGATTAGATTAGATAGCCGGCCTAAGACGGACCGACCAAAAGGCCCATTCCCAGTTGACGCTCCGTCAACTTCCCCCAAGAAAGGTAACGTTGTCTGAAAGCAAAGCTGGCCGACGAAAAGGTTAACCGACTGATGGATCATCATAAACTTTAAGTAATTGTTCAATACGAGATACTCAACAGTTCGTATAATTTTCATTAAGATCTGTTGACAACTTTTTGAGTTATGTTGCTTCTAGATAGCAGACAGGCAAAGAGACAAACAAACACGCGGACCGACGGTTCATAGCCAAAAATTAATCATTTCTTCCTCGTGTCATTCTTATCAGTTCTTATAAAATTAAAGAAAATTTGGGGACAACTAACTAAATTATGTTGTTGGCACACAAGCAAACGCCGTCAAAAACTTTACCTCTTTTTCGGAGGAAATGAGAGATGAATGTTCTTTAGAGCAGCACAATTGTTCTTTCCCTTCGGTAACAAGCAGAAAAATTCGTCCTCTGTTAGCAGTCAGTCAAACATCACTTAATTTGCACTATATGTAAACTTCGGTGGCCTATCTTGATACGCATCAATGTCATCTCTGTGTAAAGTTTTTGCCAGCGGAAGAAACAGACCGGGATGGAAGTAATGGCTGCAATACTGGGGCCACGTTATGCGTTCACGCAGACAACCTGTTGCAATAATGCGAGACTCTGACGTCATTTATGCTACCGTATCTATGCTACTAACTTTCAATATGTAATGTTTCCCTTATAAGTATTCCGATATTCGAATGGACGAAGAAGAAGTTCAGTGCAAATTCAAGTCAGGAATATTTTATTAGTGCTACATTTGCTGCGGTGATTTTTATCAGCAACTTTATCGCCAATAAATTTTCAAAAGGTTGAATTCATGCCCGGGAAATTCAGTATATCCTGAACTCATTACCTAGGATATTCATCGCCTGGTAAATATTGTGCCTGTCCGTACACCTACAGGTACATGAGGAAGCTCTCTATCTGGATATTGCCAGGTGTTAGCTAATTACGGAAATTTCATTTGGCATAGGGAAATGTATACAACACAATTTAGGATTGATAATTTTTCCCGTAGCTGCTGAAAAGTTGAGATTTTATTCAAGACTGGTAAGATCTAGTGTTAACCTTGCCGCTACACAGATTTTTGTCCATTATTAGCTAGAATATAGAAGAAGTTAAAACGTTAAACTTATATGGTAACATCACCCTCGCCTAAAGTTGACGGTGCGGAGAATTTGGTGCGTTTTTGCTCACTTTAGGCCGTACTGTCGGAAAACCCGAACTAATTTCGTGTAAGTTGGTAAATATTCGGGTTTAATATCGGGTAGGTTAGGTAAGGGTAGGTCTGTTTTTTTTTTCATTTTAAAATTTCGGGTACTGTCAATTTTAGTAAGGGGTGAAATCAGGTTTGGAAATCAAGTTAGGTGCTGTTCTCACGGCTTCATGTCCTAAGCCACGCTATAATGGGAGACGGCAGAGCGGAAATTTCTTTCTCCTATGGACGGAAACGTGGGGAATATGGCGTGCTGGATATAACTCGCACCAAGTAATCGTGACTGAGAAGTATCAGAAAGTTAAATCAGTAAACGATTCCGTAGACGTAAATGGGGCCTACAAATCATTTCTTGTTAACAAAAAGTCGCTCTTGTCCTACACAGCAGTCACAACAATAGCGCAACAATTACTGCTTTTTTCAAAAACCTTCTCAATGGTTTGCTGCGCGTGCTACTCAGAAAGGCATACATTCGTACTCCGTAACCATATTGATACACTTAACTTAATTTCATCTTGTGAAATTCGCTCTTGTTTTACACAACAGTCACAATTAATGGACTGCCACTCACCATCGTTCAGGATAAACTGCCGCACTTGTTCGTACAGGGCAGGATCAGACAGGACCGCCGGGGAAGAGCCCTTAGGACAGTAGAGTTCAACTTTTGGAACTTCGGTACTTTTTCGAACAAATATGAAAGTTGAACCTCCAATGTCCGCCCGGATGTGGGCGAAGTCTCCTGCACAAGCACCACAACGATGAAGAAGCAATGCAATCGTATATTATAAGCATATAGTTCTAATGTCGATGCCACACGTTAGTCAAAAGAACGAGTATCGCCATCTTTTCGTTCGAATGTGTTGATGTGCCCATTTAAATAGCATACAGTTGTAAAAAAAATTGAGCTTTAAATTAATCCAGTTATAAATTATGTGTCCGAAACTTTACTAACGCCACTTGTGGAGTAAACTGAGCTGATGGTTAAAATTTTTCACCATTTCTTGGCCATCTCAAGGCTGTGTTGACAAAAGTTCAGCAAAACATTCGGACAAAAAAAAAAAAAAAAGACGATGCTCGTTCTTTTGACTAGCGTGTGTCATCGCCATTACATAACCTGAAGGTCATTGCTGCAAATACGATTTTATGTGTCTCAAAGATGATTACAGTTCGTCGTGTAGCATGCCTTTTGTGTAGCATATACTGTAAACTCACATAACTCATCGCTATATTTTGTCCTGCTACAAAAACAGTCGAAAAATTTTTTATGAGTTCGCTGATAATCAATACTAATAATTTCAATGTATTTTGTAAAACTATAGAGCTCGTGAAGGTATGGTGAAGTCTATCCGGCAACTGTGAAATTCTTAGCACACAAAACTAGAGCACTCTGCGAGCGTCTGCCTCCGCCAAGCGAGGGAGAGGCAATGAAAAATTCAAATTGAGCCTGAAACTATAATTTCCTGTTTATCGTAACAAAAATCAATTCATTTATATCTTTTGACGGTTATGACAGCTTCTGTAAATTTGTTGAAGATCCGTTTATAACTTCTTGAGTAATATGTACTGCAAACAAATCTTCTAACAAACAATATTCAAACTCACAAGCAGACCAACCGGTCATCACCAAGTTTCTAAATTACGTTTTTCAACATTACAAAAAATTCCTAAATTTCATAAAGAATAATTCATAACTTTCTTAGTTATTTTGCTAACAAGTAGAAAATCAAACACAGCGAAAAACAAACAAAGAAGCAGACAGATTTGGTAATATATTAATCGTGATGTAGATACATATATTAAGCATGAAAATTTAATGAAAATCCGTTCATAACTATCTGAGTTGTATATCAGCATTTACTTTACAGTTCAATTTAAAAGCTTTCTCTACTTTCCTGCAATTACCAAGACACTCACTGGTCAATTGCTTTAATATGATGCGAGACTAAAACTATAATCGACAGAGCACTGGCCATCTTCAGGAATAAAATTCAGAAAATTGTCATCTGCAAAGTACACAGGAATGTTTAATCTAGCATGGCTGGGTTCACAGAAAGTAATGATATTGCGCGAATTACACGTAATTTGCAACTTTTTCAAATTTTAAAATTGTAAAGGGTAATACTATTGCTCAAAATATACGGAGTACTGATAGTGCACGAAAAACAAGTAAGTCAAAAGTGTCATACATTCTACGATTCCTAATTGCAATACTATTGCACAAAAATACACGTAATTTGTAAGGATAGGCACATTACATAAGTTTGTACCAAAGACAGAGTTCAGGTACATTCATGTGTCGTAACTCCACCAGCATGGCGATCGAAATGGCGGTCGCCCGCTTGTGCGAGCCCTTTTATACAGGCTCGGTCTTCTGAGGATGCTCCTAATACAACTTTAGAATATTAAACCCCCTGATTGTATTTGCTATTTATAAATGGATTTTCTTGTTTAATGACTATTGCTTCTACTATTTTTAAATCAATGATGCTATGATGACGGTACACTATAGAAAAGTTTGAGATTAAGGTTTCTCCTGGAGGTGCATTCATGTGATGGCCGTTGGAAAAATGCGATTTTGTGCTACTAGGATTGTATTTGTGTGGCGTTCGTCGCGTACCTTACATAAATCGCGTTACAGAGATCCTCAGAACAATTGACAATATTTCTACATTCATTACTGACAGAAAATCTCTCAAGAATATCATTCATAGGCATTTAAAACCGATCAAAAATAGTACGTCCGTTGAGCTAGTGCCATATCACAAACCTTACAAACTAGGTTCGTGTTTTTCTACCAGGCCTACTAAACTCGCCGCAGTCGTGTACGAACCTAGTTTGTATGGTTGAATTGAAACTCATGAAGAACAGTATGGATGTGGCACATCGATTTTTTCCATGAATAATTGAAACCAGTTTCTAAAAAGGTAAAAATAAACGCAAGGAAAAGCATACAGACTTTTATTTTTAATCCTAGACAGGCATAAACTTTGGCTGTAAATTGAATAATAAACGCAAGTAGAACAATAGCAACGAATAAATTACCTAGGAATAATCAAAATGCATCTTTCGTTTCTGAGAAGTTGGAAACGCGACAATGCAATGTGCAGTATATTGAAAGGCAAAATATTTCAGCCTTAATCTGGTAAGGCGGTATTAGTTTTCGCTTTTGAGGGAGGAATTTATTTTCAAACGGAAATTCTCTCACAGTTTTTCTAATAGGGAAAATACAATGGTACGGTTAGCGTTTCACCCAGTGACAGAGTCCTAATACTTTTCCGGTTAACTATGATGCCTTCGAGTCGAGGAGAAGAAGACGAATGCCATTACATAGGAACCATGGAAATTAATCTTGTGGTTTGTAGTTTAAAAGTAGACAAAAATTAGGAAATAATCTGGCATGGGATTTCAAACTGCAGCATAGAAGGTTACGGTGAAAATAGGTACTGATGCGATTTGACACTCTATAAAATATAAACGCACACATCCGAAGCAGTCGGAGGCCGGGGAGGGGGGAGGGGGGGGGGAGGAGGAGGGAAGGAAGGACGTATGGGCCTCCAATATTTTAACGTTCCGCCGCCGCTTAGTTACATTGCTGTACTGTGCGCAGCGTATGGTGGCCGATATTTCTATCTGATTTTACCGAACAATTGTATAGCCTCTGCGTAGTTTATATAGACTTCGCTTTGAAATTAATTCGCCGGAAGGAAAGAAATTTGTTTCACTGGTACTTTAATGTTTGCTATATAAATCTTGTTGAAAAGTTCTCCTTTCTCGACTTTTAATCGTACGCATCTAAACCAAATTTTGTTAGTTATTTGAAATCATAGAGGCCACCTGAGAGAAAAAGCTGCATACATATTGTTCCGATTTCAAGAGGTGTTTCAAGCAAGAAGTACAGTCAGATAGAGGGATAAGAATCCCAGTTTCGCAATCTTTTGCAACCTGGTCATCGATCTCGATGAAAACGTAACTTAATTACAAAATCTGCAACCTGGCTTATTTTTCACCTATCTATTTCCTTAAGAGCGGACACGAAATAAATAAATGCACGAAGCATTTTATTATAATAGGAAGGATATTATCAATTCGCTAATACCTACTTAGGTACCTGTATTACGTATCTACGAACCTTTCGTGTCACTACGTTCTTCATCTGTAACATATAGAAGGAAATTAGAGATTTGATGACTTTGGAAAGCTGACCTATCTATGATACGGCGGATGTCAGTAATTACTGGGCCACTGGGCAAAGTCGTTCTAGTTACCTGTGCCCAAGGAGCTTCAGTGGAGGAGGAGGGAGCCCTGCGGCCCATTGACAGATTCGCCAGCGAGTCAACCAGATCTTTCGTGGCTGGGAGAGGCGTTCATGAATCTCATTGGTTGAAGTAACTAGGGAGCAGCGAGTTTTATGGGAGAGCAGCAGACAAACAGATGCACTGATATGCGATTGGTCCATACGGCAACTGGCTGTAGCCATAAGCGACTCTTGAACTTCACGGATGAGGCTCCTGGCTCTCTCCTTCCTTTTGAAGCTCCTTGCCTATGCCAAGGAGGTTATGTTTTTGTCGTGTTTGTCTGTCTCTTTGTCTGTCACCAAGACGACTAAAAAGTTAGAAACGGATCTTAACAAAATTTACAGGGATTGTTAGGCTTGTTAACAGTAACAGATGATTAGCTTTTGGTGAAAATCCGTCTATCTGTTTGTCTGCCCATATTTTTTAGTTATTATAACTCAAAAATCTACGAATTGATTTTCATAAAATTTATATGAGTTGTTAGGTATATTACGAGTTAATGACCAACTTTTTGTGATGATTTGTTTGGTCGTTCGTATGTTTGTCGCTGCGTTTGATTTTATTCTTGTTAGCACAATAACTAAAAAAATTATAGATGGATACTTATGAAATAAACAGGTGGGCTTGCGCGGCCCTTTGCTAAGCGTAGCACTGTGTTAAAACGGCCTTCAGCCAATGAAGTATTTATCCGAACCAAAAAGCAGTCACCAGATTCCACTGAATAATATTATGTTTATTTATTTCTTTCTCAGAAAATGATGTACTCCGTCTATGTCTATTATTACTTCGCTATAAACTGTGTATTTAATGTTTTCATCTCTGTTCTTACGCTTACCCTCAACCTAAGCTCTCTCTATTAATATTATTTTTAATATTAACCTTGGGTTTATTACGTGTGCATTAGGATATAAAAAACCACCTAGGGATTCAGCTCGGTGGATAGTAAATCCTTCCCAAATAACTCAACAGCCTATCTCTTGCTTACGTTCTTTCCTATATAAAGTAATTATCATTATTTTCAGTTCTTCCCTTGGACACCTCTTTATTCTGGTCTGATTCCTTTTTATAAAAAAGAATACGTTGAGAACATGCTCTGGCATGTTTGAAGATATATTTTTATTCTAATTATTATGCTTATTATGTTGAACAAACGGGAGGCCGTAGTAATAGTAAAACAGTCAATGGTCAAAAACACGTGTTATGTTGAAAAGCTAACTCCCTTAAGAAGAGAGAGAGACGGCGGTGGCTTCCGGAGTAGCGAGGCACCCCCAGCCAAGTAAACATCTGGTAAGGCCAGGCCAGCTGTGGGGAAAAACCCTACAGCGGAGGGCAGGAAATCGGCTCCCTTGCGCTGGTCGCAACAGTAGCGAAAACAAGCTCGCTCCGGAAACCAGGTGCATCCGGCCTCACTCACGGGATTCTGCATCGCCAGAGGAAATACGTAGAAGCAGACAAACAGGAAATCGGCTGCGTGGCCCTGAGCCAAGTTGAATGCAGTTTCCGGACTCCGGAAATGAGGCTTCGGCAGTTATCAGAGCAGGGCAAAACTCAATAATAAGTGGACAGGAAACTTCACACTCGTGTTTACGCCTGAACTGGTCGTCGACACGTGACATATGAAGAGACAAGATTTCCCAGCACGTGCTTTGTGCGTGTCAGGGCTCTTGCATCACCAACATGTAACCTTGGGAGGAAAACCAACTGGGTATACCACGGAGCGAGTGCGTGTGCACTCAGCGACCTCGACCATGATTATGTCAGCAAGTCGCGGCTATAAAAGAGCATTGCTCGCTAGCTGCGACGGAACATCACTCTCACACTCCTCACTCGGTGCTCGTCCATTACACCCACTCTGACAAGGTTGAGTATAGTTTGTGGATAATTGTGTAGAACTTGTTGCAGATATTGAGCAGTTGCTAGTGTTGTTAGGAATATTTTCCTCGAATAATCTCAGGGCTCCTGTTCAGTATTTAATCACTTTAGTGTTTCTGAGTTTTTGAGTTCAGTATTCAATCGCTTTAGTGTTTCTGAGTTTTTGAGTTTAATATTTAATCGCTTTAGTGTTTCTGAGTTTTGAGTTTGCATCGTTTAGATTTTTGTTGCTTTTACATTTAACCTTTTGATTACCCTGTTGAGGGGCGCTCTAAGCAGCGCACGGATCCAAGTTGCCTGAGATGTTCTGATCTCAGAGTTTTGAGTTATTTGTTGTATTTTAGCTCGTTCTTATAGTTGTGTTCGCTTACAAGTTTCAGTTAATGTCTCATGCGTTAAATTGTAGCCGTCACCCGAAATAGAATTCAATCCTTTATACCTTGTCCTTATGTTAATATGTGATTCCTTCTGTGAGTGATTAATTATTCTACAGGGTGGGCCACGAAAAGAGGGACAAAAAGAAAGTGTAATATTTTTTACAAATACAAAAATTTTCGCAAGATTTTTTCACCAGAAGTGGACAACATCTCAAATTTTTATTTTACCAAAGCATTTCGAAATCGAACAACATTTGGTTGCTCTAGTCAGTAGTTGATATGTTCAATCCAGGCCCCGCGCTGCTGGATGACGCGCGCCACTCTGACATTGAAGTTGTTGACAACTCTCTCCAACATGTCTGCAGGAATTCTCCGGATTTCTCTGGTGATGTTTTCT
>LQNS02003553.1:11527-24980 GCA_001587735.2 Parhyale hawaiensis | reverse complement strand
CGCTGTGACCTTTGGACCAGAATGTCCTTTGTTGTTGTTAACCACACTACCAGTGTTTCTGAACTTATCAACCAAGCGTGTGATAGTATGACGATGTGGTATTTTCCTTCCAGGGTGTTCCCGTCGAAACTGTCTTTGAACCAGAGTAGGCGACTTAGTTGCCAAATACAGTTCCACAATCTTGGTCCTCTCTTCGACGGAAATGCGATCGTAGGGGTCCATTCTTCTGTCAGATAAAACTTACGGGTCTTCTGGATATCTCACTTGAAAATCAGAAAGAAACAATTATTTTCTTAGAAAATACGAGCGTTTGATTTTGTCCCTCTTTTCGTGGCCCACCCTGTATATTTTCGATTGAACTACTTGGGTAGCCTCTTCTACGCTGCCTAACATAACTCTTGCACGATCATTTCTTTGAATAAATGCAAAAGATTATTATTTAGTCATGAGACTAAAAACGTAATTAATTGTTGTTATTTCTCCTTCATTAGATTAAGGGCAAGAGCCATTCTGGATAAGATAAGAGACTAAGTTCCCAAGAAACAAGTGGACTGATACCCTGGAAAAAGACTGAAGAATTGAACTTGAGAGAAAAAAGCAATTGAATATTATATTTAAATAGTTGGACTTGTGTCTATGAGTTGGTTTCGACCTGGTACACTGTGTTGCAGACCTACCCATAGGTACCACTCAAGTTAATCCTGGTTCGAGAAAATACAGCTAATCGGACAGGATTGACTTTGTTATGTCATAGCGGAATATAATCTCGATTGCAAATGAATCACTGAAAACAAGTAAAAAAGAACCCTCAGGATATTCTATGACACAGGAGTTGTTAGTGTTGTTGAAAGACATGCTTAAATTTCGGTGATGGTCGATTGGTCTGTTTGTATGTTTGAGTAATGTTTGCTAGAATCTTTGTTAGCAGCATATCTCAAAAAGTTAGGAACGTATCTTCAAGAGAACTACAGAAGCTGCATGCATGATAATTCTATCACAAGACACGAATGAATAGATTTTTATGTTGATACAAAAAAGTCATGGTTTCAGAACCAATTTGAATTTTTCGTTACTGTTGCCTTGCTTGGAGGAGCTATGCGCTTTCAGAGTGCTCTCTAGCTATGTATATGCCCCGGAGCTTTCATATGAGTAGGAACTTGAATCGTGCTTTGCTACCATGGGATTCGCATGGGTTCCGTTAGACAGGGAAGCTTAAAGGATTTGTTATCTGCAAAAGGCTGGTCAGAAGATATCAGACATCGAGTCTCGATGTTGCTGTGAAGTAGATGCGGCATTGCCATGGTACATCTGAAAGGCCTCGCCAGACCGTGAAAGCTTGTGGGGTTTTACGGAAGGTGAATCTGAGCTCGGCTGCATGAATGTGCAAGATAAATTTAAATGTGATACGGGAAAAACGATTGGACTCTGCACGGCTTTCAAGGCGAAGAAGCTGGTGCTGACGAACCACATGGCCCGTAGTGAACTAGGGACACCTAGTGCGAGGTCTATGACCAGCTAAATAACACCTGACTGTTGCGAAGGAAAAGAAGATGGTTTTGCTGAGTCAACGGTTTACGTTGAGGTTTGTGCAACATAAAACTTGATAATAATTTCGTTCATTACCGTGGAATTTCCAGGGGTCCAACCTGACAGGCCTCGCCAGACTGTGAACGTTCACGGGTACAGATACGTGATTTCAGTTCAGTCTTTTGCTCTGAATCTGAAACTCATGCTCAATACCTGATTAGATCAAGTTTTTCAAATATGAGCGTACAGCAAGTATTTGTAATTTCAATATACTGTATGTATATGTATTTACACAATATTTCTTCGGTTGTAAATGCATGTCTCATAAACTAAAACGTAACTGACACGTTTTGATCCTATGTATGTGTTATAGTAATATTCCACATAGTGTATTTGGCACAAAAATATTAACCACATATACAAGATTTCCGAGTTTTATGTTACTCTCATGTTGTAAAATCCTGACATAATTGGAGAAAATGATGGACTACTTTGAATTAGGACATAAAGTAGGTACATTGAGAATCAACTAAGAATCCGACACGCTAGATGAATAAATTCAGACTCAGCCCAGTATTATAAATCAAAACCCCATTTTTGAGAAATCAAAAATCACTATATAAATTCAATAAATATATTCAATCTTATCAATATTCATGAATTAAGCTCCTTACTTTTCATGAAAGTGAAGACACGTGACCTTAGGTCGGTTTTACCAGGTTGGACCGCAGAAGTAGTGGAGAAGTTACAAGTGTTGTTGAAGGGCGAAAGGTCGGGACTGTAGGTGAAAGCTGAGCATGTCTCGTTCCACCAGCACATCAGCTTGCACTCGCCTGGTAAGCAAATAAATAATTAATTTAGTACCAGCTTATAATTGAGCCGTGCCGTTTCATAAACATACACTGCGCTTAAATGCTTAATGATTCATCAGCTTATATTGATCTATCTCGAAGAAACAAACTACTTGCAGTATCATAAACGTGCATAGTCCCAAAACCAATTTTCAAACCATTGTTTCTATTCGTCAATCCATATGCGTACAATGATAGAGAATGGAAAAGCAAGCCATTACGTCCATCACAATAATTTCTGTTCATGTAAAATTCAGAGGTTCTATAATTCTAAGGTGCTTTTTGTAAAATTAAGGTGAGATAATATTATATAAAATTGATGTTCCTGATCAAACGAAAGGATTTCCTCAGTTAATCTTATACGTTTCTTACTGCGTCCTTTCATCTACGAGGGTGTTTCTAAAAAATGACAATGCTAAAATGTTACTCATCAAAACTGTTGTCATACAAGTACCACTGATAAAGCGTTTGTCCTTTCTTTACATCTGGAGGTGAAATAAAACTCAGAAAACTGTGCTTTTGTCCGATTTTCTACGCGCGCATAGCATGCATGGTATTCAAAAGATTAACAGTAAAACTCATTCATTTGACCACAGTATCTTGTAGAGCGTCCATTACACTTACATGCTGTCACGTTGGCAAGAGTTTCAGATACAATCACATCTTCCATGGCTATATCTGCGTACATGACGTACGACATCTGATGATAATGAAGATCGCCATAATCGCCTCGTACGACACCATATTCCCCGGAGTTGAAGCCCCATGCCATCACCACCAGTAGTGATTTCAGAAGGCGAGTTCCATGCATATTCAATACCTGGAGACTGTAATGGTGTTTGTAATAGTTAGACCGAATTTACTGCTCAGAGACTTACAGAGTCAGTCACAAGATTATTGACTGCTCAAATTATCTTCAAATTACTGCTAGTTACAATAAACCAGGGGTTCTTTACATCATAATGTTATTATAATTTCTGCGTAGAGAGAAAAATGAGTGACAGACTGCATATTAGAAAATAATATTATGAAAGAATAACTTCATTCAGTACCACATTTTTTTTATGTTCAACTATATTTATACCACCTCTGATATATAAACATTTATTCATACTAATTCAGAGTAGAGAATTGATTACACCGCTACAATTTTAATTTTATACGAAGAGGACGAATTGATTTTTCATAAGCCTAAATATAAAGTATCACAAATACGCTGATAAATTTACCTTACTGTGACCTAGGTATTACATATATATCCGCTTGCTGAGGCATCGAGCTTAGGTTTTTGTGAATACTACTGACCCTGGGTCTATGATACATTCATATCTATGCATATAAGTACATATGTTCAAATAATAAATATAATGTCAACTAATCATAAAATAAAATCTAACGTTTCTGGAATATCTCCCATCATCAAAGAATTCAAATTGTGTAAACCTATGAATAAAAATTTCTTTCACTCCGATCACAGTTGGAGAGGAGCATAGATGTTATCGGTCTAATACGCGAATGAACAGAGTTACTTGGAGGACGGATGTCCGTGCCAGTACAGTTAGAAGTTGCGGGATTAGTTGTGAATTGTATGAAGCGGTACATCCGAGGTCATAAAATTAAGGCTGTGTTTTATTCTATGGATGTAGAACGATTCTGATGGTGTGATCTTGATTGGGTTGTAAAAGCAAATTGTGGAGAATTCATTCTTGCTGAAGGGATGGTTGTTTTGTTCAGCATGGAGGCGAGGAGCTGAATATGAGGGTTTTAAGAATGGTAAACCGGTTCGACTTGATACACCTAAATGTTGGTCAATACAGGTTCGAAAGGTTGTCCAGGGCTACATAATTATGTACGAGGCGTTGCAACCTCTGCATTGGAAATAGTAGAACTAATTTAAATGGCACGGTAAATAAAAAAGTTGGTCTGAATATTACGTAGCCCCCTAAAACCTTCAACGCTTAAATTTCTTCCTATCTTAGAGCGAAGATTGTGTGCACGATGAAATAGAAGAAAAGATGCAAGAACGCAAGCAAGATTTTCAGAGTTTGATAAGTATATCGATAGATAAACGTCATTTCTATTTATAGAAAGTGTGGGTGAAATAACCATCTTATAAAATTACTTCATTTGTGCGTTACATAAAAAGCACACTGAATGAGTAAGCTAAAACAATTTCCTCTCTGAGACTTTGACAACTAAGTAGCGGTTGTGTGTATATATAGCAACAACTTCGGTGCATGACGCAGAGGTTTTGATGCGATACTTCATGACTGATCCAACACTCTTCCATCAACGTTTGGAACAGCTGTGTTGACAAGTTCGATTCAGGATGAAATGTTTTTCTACTGGCGGCAAAGTAATCAATGTTTTATTTGAAGGCAAACCATGTTTCCTCAATTTGCGAGGAATGAGGAAAAGTTAATTTTGCTTGATTTATCATACGCAGTGACTATTTAAACAATAGTTTTCTGCAACTTTTTGTGTCTCTGCTAGGCATATGAGCAATGCATGGACTAGGTAAATACGACACATAATTAAAAGTGAATGAGACAAATCGCTTGGCTTAAGAAGGATTGAAATAAACTCAGAAAACTTCGATAACAATCCAAAGAAGTTACGAAACAACTAGCGATAAAATGTGGTGTGGAAGCAGTGTTTGCTTTGTAGCTGAATGTCTAACTTTTTGTCCATTTTTGTACGCAAATATATAGTATCACCGATCATTACTACAGAGAGCGCCAACTACAACCGAACCGTATCGTCAGTTACCGTAATTAGACCATTCAGAGGGACGCTTCTTAATCGTCAGATCTGCATTTTGCCAAACTCGTCTCTATGCTCGGGCTCCTCTCTGTTATCTATACCTACGGTGGTAGCAGCCTAGCGTGCTGAAAGTTATACTGGACTTTGCGGGCTCATTGACTATAATAACTACAGTATAGTCCAAACTCGAAGGGGGGGGGGGGTGTTTGTGTACATTTCTCTTTCTCGGCCCTACAATGTTTTTTTTTTTTTTTTTTCTATTCCATATGATGAGGATATTAAAAAAATAATTTGTGTAGAACTTTCTTAACTGGTACATTCTTGAAGGGGACATGGGAAAGTCAGAAATGATCAATTGTGGACTGATTGTTCAGAAACTTGCTCAAAATAGGCCTATGTATTTTTGAAAAAAAAAATTGTTTATAGAACTTTTTTTCACTTATGCCTTAGTTTTTGAGATAAGGGGGTTTATATAAAACTATATATGTATATTTTGGACATTTCAAACGAATAGAACTCAATGAGTTTTCATGCTAGAATAAAAACAATGACAGTTTTGGTATCCTTGGTACATTCCTAACAAAACTATTGTGTTTGATTCTCTATTTTTTCCTCATAATATTTTTTTTACTACAGCTCAAAACCGAATTCTTTAATTGTTTTTTCCTATATTTTACATAGTTAGCGATCTTCGAGACAATCGGTGAACTTTTCAGTGAATACTAGGCTAGCACTAGTAGACCTTGATACATGCATTAATCTGCGGAATATTTCATTATAGGCAACGGCCAAGCGCTCGCTGGATTTTATCTTGTTGTTTCACCACAGCGAGTAACAGAACACAGGGAAATAATAGGCCCGGAACTATTAGGATTCTACATCTTGAAAACACTGTCCAAATTTCTGGAATGCTTAGCCAGGCAGGCATGCTCTAGGGTCCTGAATCGATAGTTAATCGCTAGGATTTTAATTTCTTTGCCATCTAATTACATATGTGTGTTATTTCTAACACTGCTAATTATTTTAATTTTTTGCTCTCATGATTTTTCTGATATTTAATGCAATGCTGAAAAAGCATGTATCTAGCTAATTCCAGATAAATATATTGAGGTATGCTTGGGAATGCTAGTCGAAGTCGTTTCCGTCTAGAAAAGCGCCACAGACAGAGTCAACCACGGGGGGCTATTGTACAAGTTGGTGTCATTTGGTATGGGTGGTAGGGCTCTGTAAGTCATTCGTGATTTTGTTTCTGAATGAGCGAAGAATGTGTCCGTCCGTTGACGGTTTCCTTGAGTGTTTGAGCCGCGGTGGAGTCTGGCGTCCCTAAGGGTAACGTACTTAACCCGCTACTATTTGTTCTGCATGCTAGTGACATTCCCCTTTCGTTAGAGAACACTATGATCAACTATGCTGGCGATGCCACTTCGATAGCAGTGATACCTGCTCCCCTCATGCGTAATGCTGTCGCCCATTAATACATGGAGTGTGAAGCTGAATGCCAGTATGACTAAATCTAGGATTGCCAATCGGTCATAGATACTTTTACCGCAGTACCCTCCTCTGAAGATCGATAATGCTTTGCTCCAGAGGTTTAGGTCCTAGGAGATTCTCGGTGTTGTCTATGATGAGAAACTTACGTTTGAGCTGCATATTAGGCGACTGGTGTCACTATCTTTCAGTAAGATTGAGCTCCTGCGTAAAGTAAAATTTCTATTTGGTGACAAAAAGTAGTCCACAGATGCTTTTATGCTTTTTGCTGCCAGTGTTGGAGTATTGCTCACCGATTGCTTCAGCTGCTGACACTCACTTGCGTCTATTGGACCGACTCGTTAGTTCAGCCAGTCTGATATGGGCTGAATGTGATCTGGTGAATGTGTCTCATTGGAGAGGAGTGGCCGGACTCTTCATGTTTTATAAGATGTACAACAATGACAGACGGGCGATTACATGTGCTGCGGTTAAATGCACCGCACCCTTTCACTTTGGAGAAGGCTAAATGACGAACTCGTCAGTTCAGTCCGTACTTCTTGCCCTGGCCTATTTCGGTTTAGAATTCATTGTCGGCAACAGATTTTGGTCGTGTTAGCCTGCAGGTGTTTAAGTCAGCTGTTAATGGCAGTTTGTTGGATTTTCTTAAGCGGCTTTTTGGGTTTCTCGATGTTGCATAGTGCTTCACTTGGATTCTACTACCAGCCCGTGGTGGCCCGAGCCTGAAGTTGTGATAGTAGTAAAAAATAATACGATGAATTTACCATTCGACAATTTTACCTGTGATGAATTTACTATTTTATTTGGCGAATTTATCACTTGGTGAATCTAGCCAAAGTTCGATAAATTTACGATTTGATGAATTTGACATTCGATGAATTTACCATTTGATGAATTTGATATGGAATGCATTTGACGTTCGATGATACAACCATTTGATACACTTACCATTGGCATTTACAATCATAAGACTGGACACTCGACTAATTGATCGTTCGATAATTTTTCCATTCGCTAAATGTATCATGCAATGAGATTACTTTTAGTTGTATTTAACATTCGCTGAGTTTACCTTTTGATAGTTATATCATGGAATAAATTTATCGCTGAATGAATTTACTATCTGATACGCTTACCATCCGTATTTACCATTGAATGAATTTGACATTCGATGGAATTTACTATACGTTGAAACTACCTTTCAATGAACTGACCATTTGATGAATTTAGCATTTAATGAATCTACCATTCGGTGAATTTGACATTCGATAAAATTATTATTCGATGAATTTACAATTTCATGCATTTTGCATGCAAAGAATTTACTTCTGGAGGTGTTTACTATTTAATAAACTTATCATTCGATAAATTACAATTCAATGAATTTGAATTTCGATGAAGTTGTTTTCTGATGCAATCAACATGGAATGAATTTGCCGCTCAATGAATTTAACATTTGATGAACTTACCATTCAAATTTACCATCCGACAGATTGGACATTCGATAAATTTACCTTTCGAAGATTTGCCATTCAAACTATTTATCATGCAAAGACATTACTGTTGGTTGACTTAACCATTCAACGAATTTATAATTTAATGAATTTTCCATTTATTGAATTTGACTTTCTATGAATTTCCCTTTCGATGACTTTAGCATTTTATACATTTTATAGGGGATGGGTGAATTTGCCGCTCAGTGAATTTACTATTAGATAAGCTTTCCATTCGCATTTACCCTCGACCGAATTTGAGATTCCATGAATTTACTTTTGATGGGTTTACTGTTTCGTGCATTATAAGGCTATGTGACTACCACTCGAGAAAATTTTGAGAGATTTACTATTCGTTGAAAGTACCATTCAATCAATGGACAAGCTGATAAATTACCATTTGATGAATCTACTATTCCTGTGAATTTGACGTTCGATTAATTTGCCATTCGATGAATATGGCAGTCAGTAAATTTATGATGTAATGATAATTTATGCAATTATCTCGTTGGCTATACCATTCGACAAATTTACCTTTCGCTGAATTTACCATCTGGTGAAACTACCATTCGCTGAAACTGACATTCGATGAATTTACCATTCAATAAAATTATCAATCGATGCCTTAGCCGGCATTGAATTTACCATTTTATAAGTGACTTTTCGATGAAGTTACCATTTGATGAAGTTTTCATTCAATGGATTTACTCTCGGACGAATTTACCATGCAATAAGTTTCCTGTTCAAGAAATTTACTGTTCGATGATTATATACCATACGACAAATTGACCTGTCTATGAACTCACTGTTCTAAGAAATTTCCATCCGATGAATTTACCATTTGATGACTTTACCGTTTGATGAATTTATCATTTGGTGAATTTACCATTTGATGAATTGAGCTTAAGTTTGATGAAGTAACCATTTAATGATTTTAACATTTAATGAGTGACACTCGAAGAACTTATCATTCGATGACTTTGCCATTCGATCGATTAATCGTGCAATGAAATTACTGTAGAATTTACCGGTCGACGAATTAAACATTGAATGAATTTTTCATTCGCTGTATTTGACAGTTTACTAATTGCTGTATTTTACAGGCAATGAATTCGATAAGCTAACAAATCGGATTTACCGTCCAACGACTCTGACATTCAATGAATTTACCCCTCGATTAATTTGACATTCGATGAAGTTATCATGGAATAGAATTACAGTTCGATGAATTTGCCACTTGATGAACTTACCATTCGATGAATTTGCCATTCATTGAAGTTACCATGATGCATTTATTATATAATGTATCTACCTTTCAATGTATTTAATATATCGTAAACCTACCATTTGCAGTTAACATTTGATGAATTTGACATTTCATTAATTTTGCAGTCGAAGAACTTTTCATTCGATGATTTTTTTTTTGGCAACTAAATTACCTTATGATGAATTTACCATTTGATGACTACACCATTTAGTGAATCTACCATTCCATTAATTTACTTTAAATTTTATGAATTTTTCGTTTGATGATTTTATCATTCGAAGAACTTACCATCGATAAAATTACCATACACATTAATCATTCGGCGAATTTAATATGCCATGAATTTAGTGTTCGTTGAATTTATCATCTAAAGCAATTACCTACCGATGACTATAAAATTCGACGAATTTATCTTTCAAAGAATTCACCAGTCGGTGAAATAACCCTTCTATGAATTTACCCATTGATGAATTTATGAACAGATGAATTTACCATTCAATGAGTTTGCTATTCATTGAAGTTACCATTCGATAAATTGTCCAATTGTTGATGAATATCGCATTCGATGAATTAACAATTATTGAATCCGCCATTCGATGTATTTGATATTTGAAGAATTTATCGTAATTTCTATGAATTTAGCATATAGCAACCTCTCCATTCGGTGAATTTACCATTCATCGAAATTCACATTCCATGAATTTACCTCAAGTTCTATGAAATTACTATTAGACGAATTTACCATTTGATGCATCGAACTTACGACGAAATAACTACTTAATGAATTCTCTTTTCATAAATTTGCCTTCCGATGAACATACCACTCGATAAATTTGCTATTCAATTAATTTACCATTCAATGAATTGATCATTCGACGCAATGACCTTCAAGAATTTACCAATCGATGGCTATTCAATTATCTTTCCGTGAATTCACCAATCGATGAATTTACCAATCGTTGAATTGACTATTTGTTGAAGCAACCATTCGTTGAATTGACAATTTGATAAATTTACCGTATGCTCGATGATTTCATCATTCGCTGAATTTGAGATTTGATTAATTTTTCGTTTGATGCCCTTAGCTGCAATCAATTTACCACCACATGAATAAACTATTTGTCAACCATATAATTCAATAAATTAATCGCGCTGTGAAAGTTACGTTAAATGAATTTACAATTCGATGACTATACTATACCATTAGATGAATTTACCATCCGATGAAGTCATCATTCGAAGAATTTGCCAGTTGATAAGTAGATTATTAGATGATTTGATCATTCTGTCAATTCACTATTCTATTTTAGCAGACACTGCTACCATTCCATGGTTTTACCAGTTGATAAATTTACCATTCTATGAATTTAGTATTTGATGATATTGCCGCTTGATGAAACTTCCGTTCATAAATTTGATGTTCGATGAATTCACCGTAAGTTTGATGAATTTATAATTTGAATATAATTTTATTGAATATTTGCCCTACAACTCTTACACTATTAGACTGTAAGAGGAACAAAATCACTAACATCACAAAATTTTTCAAACCTGTAGCGAAGTTTTACTCCAATTTTCACGGCACTGTTTACAGCAGGAGACCACTAGGTGAACTGATGAATTATCCTCACAAAATTTCTTTAGAGATCTCCCAAGTGTTTCTATTATTCATATCACAATAGGTACTCATCGTGCAGTACAAATTCAGCAATAAAAAAACATTAACGCTGACACGTTTCTTCAATACATAAAAAAATGCAATTTTTTCCGTGACGTACAATAATTCCCGATAAGATTATTGATTTGCTCGATGGAATTATTTTAAATACAGCGCAATGTGCAGGTGACTCGTTATTCTAAAAACAATTGAAAGAAAGAACGTACTATGAGTGACACGAAAATTATAGCTGTGAGAAAACTGGTTCGCTCACGTTTTGAATATTTTATTTTATAATAATCTTGTGGTGAAAGTTTCGCTCACATTTAAGTATTTACTTCTACTCATATTTTAACAGACACAAATGCTGGGTCAATAAAATTTAGATGACTTGGCCGATATATTTAGGTTAGCTTAAGTGTAACTACGCTTTTAATCGCGAACCAACAAGAAGAAAACGAGTAAAATACATTATAATCTAAGCTGTGCATTACTTGGAGTTCAAATCGTAAAGTAATTAAGACCATAAGACATAACTTACTCAAGCGATTTATGTTAAAACAGGGAATCCATTTTGATATCAGTCGGAGAAAAAACTAAGTTGTAATTCAGTTGCTTAACTCTCAAATGTATCTAAGCTCGATCAAATCAGAGTATGAAATTATCCAGTATAATTTCAAAAATTTTGGGTCAAGTACTCTTGCCTACTTTGATTTCTCTATTTACTAGTTATATGAGTTCTTATAAGATCTTAAGTACTGTAGTACAGTAGCTACGTTTTTCTTGTACTTACTGACTAATAATATACAACTTTGTTTTTCTGGGGAGGACTTTTTCTTAACATTGTTGCCGTAACACAATTGCTTGATGATTTCGTGATAAATGCATAAATCGAAGTTGTGTGCTCGGGTGGTTTCTAAAGTACAGGACTTTCCAAAATATCTCGCTAGTCTGACCTGCAATTATGTATTTTTTAATCATTTTCCTTAGCCCGGCAAGAGGAATTCCACTTCTTCTCAGAAGTAGAAAAAAACACCCTCAATGCTATCTTTATTAAAGGTATTAGGATTGCATGAATGTAAAGTCCTTTTTCTGAAAACACGTAATTTAGAACAAAAAAAACTGTGGAGTCCTTCGCTTCAATTACTTTTTTATGTTCCTTTAGCTTTTTTATGCCTATTACAGACAATTTCTGAGTTTGTAAAATAAAGACCGTATGATCTGCTTTAGCGTTGTTCTTGCTTCTGGAAGTACGGTAGTTGCGAACTTTGATTTCGATCTAACCACTGTCTTTTGCATTGAGTATCGTTGAATGAAAACATTGCCTCGTTTTCAGTGTTTATTCTTTCTAAAAATGGGATCCCTATGATTCCTTAAATGCAGAAATGTGCTGATCGTAGGGGTTTCGTTGGTTAATATCCAAGCCAAGTGGAAACCATTTTACCACAATGAGGTCCTCCCTAGTTCATGAAGGGCTAAAATTATGCTGCTATGAGTTACATTTAATTGTTGAGCTAATTCTCTTCTGGTGTTTTGGAATGTCTTTCTACTGCATCTCTAACCTTCAACCGACGAGCGGGGCAGGAATTTGCTACACTAATTTAAAATTGATGCACAGCAACAAATAAAAAATTATTTCTTGTTTGTGACGGCTGAAACAGATACGGTGTACGTTTGATACCAGGTCTCGCCAGACGTCGAGAGTCTTAAATTTTACTTTACCGGCGAGTGATGCTAGGCTCTGCTCTAGTTCATCGTAGATGTTAACAGCCCAATAAAGGCAGAGAAGAGTGAGTTAAACCTCTGAATTATATTTTTTGCATACGTGAATGTTCCATGAACACAGAGAGAGAATAAAAATTAAACGTTGAAAGAAGTGCAGGTTAGCAAAATATTTTCAAATGTGATGACGAAATTAGTGAAGGTAGCAAATTTTCAACAGTAAGCGCAAAGAAGTATAGCGTGATGCGTAACACATTTGTGACACCCGACACATGATCGCATCATCATGCTATGACTGATTTATTAGGTCCTTGTTGTTTGCAGTTTTCATGTCGATCCTGTGCTACAAAGAAGAAGGAGCACGCCAGTCTGTGAGTTACTCAGTCACAGTTATATTAGATAAAGAGTCAGAAGAATCAGACAGCGAAACTGAAACTGTTCAGCCAGAAATTCCGACTGTAAACCCAAATGACTGAAAGTTGTTACGGTTTACTACATATAAAACTAAAACATGTTAATAAACATCAAATATAAAGTCGACTAATCGTAAAATTGACCTCGGCTGTACCGCAATTGGGAATATCCTATCTCCGCCATAGACATGTAGTAGAAGTTGGCACAGTGCACCGCCACTGGCAGGAGAAGGGTGCAAAGAATAGAGATAGACACTCGAGTGGACGGCCCC
>LQNS02003299.1:25561-39812 GCA_001587735.2 Parhyale hawaiensis | reverse complement strand
TCCCCCGCCCTTAACCAGAAAAAACTAAACCAAAGCACTTTGTAGTGCTCCGTCTTGGTTCAAGTGTTTAGAGCTGTTGTAAAGTGAATCCCTAACCCAATGCCACTTCCCCCCCAAAAAAATCTGACTTTGGTATCCACGTGGTCTTGATTTTTTTATTACCAGCGAGCGAAGCGAAAAGCGGTGATAATGTTTTCGTTAAAAGTAATTATATTTGTATATACATGCATACATTTTTTCTTGAAATAGCATAAATACTTGCAGAGCTCGAAAAGAAGCAGTTGAAGAAATTTTGTTCAGCGTGCCTTTTTTTAGGTTGACAGACAACAAAATTCAACGCAGTCATTTTTGATAGCCAGGTAACTCTAGCCTTTAGGCATTTTTCCAATCTCAGTCAACCATCCGACTGCCTGAAGAAAATTGTGATGATTGCGCAAGTCCTTCTGCCTCTTTTTGGGTGGACAAACAAGCAAACAAACTGACAAATGGTCATACAACCGATCCGTAAACGAAAACAGTATTGCCGCTCTCGTTTTACTCGCGGGTGATAAACAACGAATCGATAATCCATACAATTCAGTAACGAATCCATGAATATAACAGTGAATCAATAAATCATACAATTGAACGATCAATCTACAATTGCAATAGTAAATCGTAAATGAAACAAACAAATAAACATAGGAAATTTTGAAAAGGAAAATGTTGATTTAATATCACTTGTCCTAGACATGTAAAAAAAGTTGTCGTTAGAATAGAATAATTGAAATTAAAACAGTAAAGAATACGGTGCGTAGTACTAATTAGGTTTAATTTAAGTAGTATTGATGCGTGAAGATATTTATTTTCAAGTGAGAAAAGACACAGACCAGCTGAAATATTCGCCAAGCGCGAGTAACTGCCACGTGCACAATTATTTGGATCCTCAAAATGCGATAGCTTCATTGTTGTGAACTGATTGAAATCAGCCGCATCCTTTATCGGAGCTAAAAAGTCGTTCCAAAGATGCATGTACTCTAGAAATAGAGAGTGCTTTCTTACCCGTGTTAGTGCGGGTCAAGCATACTTTCAGATGGTTTCGCTGAAGAGATCGTTCACTGCTCTCACTATTGCGGGTAAACTGCACAACTTCAGCGATTTCGAGAGCGCAATATATTGAACGACAAACGTATTGGGCCCCATCTAATTTTAATTTTTAAAAATGTTTGGTCCATTGGAGCTTTTTTAGCAGTGGAGTGGCATGATCACGCTTAGTAAATTTGACGTTGAGAACAACTTTTGCAGCAAAGTTTTAGACTTTTTGCACATTTGATTTATGATGTTCAGAAATTTTATCTCAGAATTATCTCAGTAAATGACCAATTTTTTTTTTTGTTGATCTGTTTGTCCGTTTGTTTGTAGGTCTCTATGCCTGTTCTTTTTTTTTTGTCTGCCAGTAACAAAATTCAAAACGTTACGTGCAGATTTTCATGAAATTTGTAGGAATTGTTTGAAATATCAAAACGCGATAATGACCAAATTTTGCTTCTGATCCCTTTTGTGTGTGTTTGACTAAGGCCGTGTTCATACGTTCCTCGTCGTAACGCGTTCATTCAAACTGGTGGATGCGGTGAGTTGATTTGATAGAAGTAGCTGTAGAAAACGCGTGAGACTGAAAGATGAAGCATATCCTTTTTTTCAATGTGCCGCGTCATTCAAGTTCAATAAACAGAACCTATGAGTACTGAATTTATCCTCTGTAGCATTCACAGATTATGGACAAGTCGACAAAAATGCTTGTTTGTTGCCACTAGTGTGATCAGAATCACTTTAATCCCGTTTAAAGCTCGAAAACTAGAAAACCTGAAAAAATGTTGTAAGAACACAGACGTCATCTCCGTTTTGGAAGCCCGACTGATCGCCTACTTTTGATTTCCCATTCCAATGATTCATCAGGCTATAAATATTCTAGAAATAGGCTAACACTCTCAAAATTAGGCTATGAGATTATGGGATGCGAATATTATTTTAAACAGGTGCGAAATATAAGCCTCTGGAATTGAAATTGCTCCTGGCACATCAGCCTGCTATCCCAGCAAACAATTTTGCCTTGCTTTTTCGTAGATAACACGTCGTGGTTTAGTGGCTCAACGTGCTAAGCACATCGATTTGTGGACCCAAGATAACATCGCTAGCACGTTAAATTGTGCCCAGCACGTTATGAGACAACGTGCTGACAACGGTAAGAGAACATTCTTAGCTACATGACATTGTCAATTCAGCTAAAGATAACGTCGATAGCACGTCGTACCACAACGTGCTGGGCACGTTCTTGGCACGTTACATCATAACGGGCTAGGGACGTATCCAGCAAGTTGTATCACTACGTACTAAGGAACCGCCCGGCACAAAGTTCTAGGAGCGTGACCAGCACGTTGTGATACGACGTGCTAACAACGTTATCTGGAGTCCACAAATACAGCACGTGAAGCCACAGCGTACTATGCTGATTGTACGTAGTGTGGTAGCGGAGAATACATGCTCGTTAGATTTGCACCGTCTCATTCTAGTCCTTCTACGGTGTCAGTTACATCTCCTTTGAAGTTTCGTATAGTTCCAGTTCCATTGACAGGTTGATGCGCAAGAGGGCATGAGAGCCTCGCAACATCATATCTTTCTAAGCAAAACCTGCTCAGGTCACTCAACTATACCATACACTGTACCTCACCTCTGCAGCCTCCCAAGCCCAGGTACCTCCAGAGGTGGGTCGCAATCACCCCAAATCCGGGCTACCACAACCTGCAAAAAGGTTACCATAACCCATGAGAACGCCATCTAGCGACGATCTGAGTAAGCTCAAAAATTTTAAAATTCCGTTTAATTTAAAATTTTCTCATTGAGAGTTCCAAGTACCTGAACTAATTTACTTATTCTAGTGTTACTTATAATTATCATGCACTGAATTGGGCCTGGTTTTCTAGTCCTATACTGTGGTACTTTCAATTGATGAACGGACGAACCCAAAGACTGTCCTAAGCGCCTTCTCGCGGGCTGTCCTAAGTGCCTTCTTCTCAGGGGATGTTGCAGCTGGCTGCAATTCCTGCTGAAAAGGTTAGTTTTATAATATTACGTAGGTTCTCTACCTATTTTTCCCCCTTTCTGTTCCCTGAGGTGGACTGTTGATCGAGATAGCTGATCTCGTACGTGGGACGCCTCTAGTCTCTCTCGTGTGGTAGGCCATGAAAGGGGCCGTCCATTCGAGGGTCTTTCGCTATTTTTTGCGCCTTTTTCTTGCCAGTAGTAGTACACTCTGACAACTTATACTACATATGGCAAAGGAGAGCCGATGTCGAGATATGATATTCCTAATTACGCCTCCTAGCCAACTAGCATCACTGTGCGGATCGCCCTTTGGCGGAATAATTATTCACTTGATGAAAGCCGTCATATTATGAGATATAAATTCATAATTTCAAATTTACATGCTTGTACTGTAGGTCATGCTGTACAGTACCGCCATACCTAATGAATGATATTGTATGTAGCTACTATTATTTAGGCAATCAGGTGAAATTGTGTTAAGCCATGTAGGTCTTTCCTCGGGAAGCAATAACTGCATTTCTCATTTACCTTACTTTAATTGAACAAGCTGTAATATTAGCAGAAACATAATTATATATTAATGCATTTTTTTGCTTCTCGTGCGAGTGTGATCGTTAGGTAGCCCTACTGCGGAGCCAGTTCAGTTAACTCGTTTGGTACGTGATGACACTGAGCCATGTAGATTAGGTTGAGAATTTATAGCTGTAATATTGCTAAGAATGAATGTGAACGAAATTTTTAATGTAAGTTGTTATATGATAATCCAAGAATGCCTCCCGCCTGTGGAGAAATAAATGTTAAATAAATAAATAAATTACGTATTTGAATGAATTTAGTGCTCCTTTTACTCAAAATAGACGTTTGTGATCGGTGACCTACATCGCCATAACCCGTGTCGCAATTGAGTTACGATTGCGACACGGGTTGTGACTGGCTGGGTCACCGGTGTTACGCGGTTTAGCACCGGTAACCCAAAAAATGCTGGGGTGTGTCGCAATCATTATTTTTTGGGTTACCGGAGCTACACCGCGTAACACCGGTGACCCAGCCAGTCGCAAATCGAGTCGAAATCATTCCTCAAATGGCGATGAGCATGATGAGCAAGAGGTAAATAAGCTGTGCATTGTGTGCATACAATGTATGCAATGTATGAAAGCAGAATTAGATACGTTAAATAGCAAGTGCAAAAGTTGAAGGCAGGGTCTGGTAAGAGAGGAAATAGGAAAGAAGTAGCGTCCAAAATAGGGAGTGAGCTTAGGAGTAGAGGAGTGCAGGCTGTAAGCCAGGTTGTACAGTGTGGAGTGCAGGCTGTTGTTACGGAACCTGATCCACTGAAACTGACTTATCGTGAGGCAGCTCAGCAGGGACTGGAGAAAGAAGGGAACCGTGATGAGATTAATAGTAGTCGTGAGGTAGCCAAAGAGCAAAAGACCTTGTTGGGTTGGAGTGAAGGCAGCAGTTCCAAAGCCATGTCCCATAGGGAATTGGCGTCAGGAGCTGCAGATGAAGTTGTACTTGAGGAGGAGGAAACAGGTGGTAACTGGACACTGGTCGGAAAAGGTAGAGGGAAGGGCTTCGCGAGAAGGGTGGGTGCAGCTAAAGGTATGGGGCGCAGGGGTGGCAGCGGTGCACCCCCTAGGAGTACAGTCACGCAGTCCCCGTGAAACCAACCAGATAGGTAACAGCCAATAAGAAGTCACGGAAAAAGAACTAGTGATAGGATGCCAATGAAACTTGTTGGAGACAGTATGATAGCACGGTTTGGACAGCGAGTAGCAGCATCAGTGAATGATTGCAAGGTACTGAGAGGTGCGGGAGTGAAGAAGATAGGACAGGTGGCAAACAAAGATGGTGCCAAGAATCCCAAGATGGAGGAGGCAATGCTAGTTTTTCACGGTGGAGGCAATAGGTTGAAGGTCTTAGGAGTTGCAGAAACTGTGAAGGAAATTCTTGAGTGTGTAAAAGATGTGAGACAGAATAGATGTGTTGATGTGGGAGTAGTGGCACTTATGCCAAGGCCAAGTGAAGATTTATTTATTTATTTATCATTTATTTCTCCACAGGCGGGAGGTTTTCTTGAGAAAGGGTATGAGAGAGAACGACAGACTGCAAACAGAAGGTTGTTTGAAGAGCTTGTGAAACTCAAGATAGAGGCACTCCACAGGGGAAAAAAACCACTGGGAGTTTTGTTGGTGTGAGCCCATCACTTAATAGGAACATGTATGCCATGAATGGTTGCATCTGAATGATTGGGAGGCTGAGTTAGCCCAAAGAAGGAAAATCAGGTAGTTAGGGCAGGTCAGTTTAGGTTCAGGATGAGGGGGCTGTGTGAATGTGAGAGGATGGGGACTTGGCAAGCTTGAAGATGTGTGTAAGGAGATGAAAAGTGCAGGAAATGGATGTGGTGGGAGTCACAGAGACACACCTAGGTGTAGATGTTAGAGTGTGCAATGAAGAGTATGACCTGGTCTGTAAGGGGAGAAATCTACAAATTGTTTGAGATCGGGGTCTGGCCCTCATGGTGAAAAAACGCTGGTCTAGAAGTAGAGTTTCTAGATGTAGGAAGGAGTGCAATGAGTGAGGATGTGTTAGCTGTGAAAATGGAATACAAGAGTGACTCTGAGTATGTAGTGAGGAAAGAGAGTTTGATGATTGTGGTATGCTACATGACTGTATAAGGGGAGAGGGTAGCGATTGAAAACAGGAACAAGTATGCATGTATACAACGAATGGTGAGAGAATACTCCATTGTGCCTGTAATGATTATGTGGGATATGAATGGTTATATAGGTATTCGAGGGGAAGCAACGAATGGCAATGGGGAACTGTTGAATGAGTTTGCATATGAACTGGGTTGGAAATATCTAAATGTCACATTAGATGAAGAGGCTGTAACATTGTCAGCAAGGAATACACAGTCAGCCTTGGACTATATTTTAGAGAACGAACAAGCTAGGGCACATGTGAGCAAGATGGGGGTAGATGAGGAAAGAAAGTTTGATATTGTGACAGACCACAATATGCTTGTGGTAGAGTATGAAAGCTGCAAAGTAGAAAAGCAGAAAGAAAAGAAAAAGACTATGCGATAGAGATTTAGAGATGCAGACTAGGGGACATTGACTGTGATGGTGATGGAATTGATGAGATGAATGAGAGGTGTGTGCGACAGGTGACTGAGGCAGCATGGAGGGCGATTGAGTTTGTGAGAGGAGGCAGACGTGGAAGGAATAAGAGCTGGTTTTCTGCAGAGGTGACGGATGCTAGAGAAGAACGGAAAAGAAGAAACAGAGAGTGTAGACGACTGAGAAAGGTGCGAGCACAGAGCGCTGAGGCTGAACAGGCATATCAGGCCACCTGGGAGGGTTACGTACAGCAACAACGACAGACAAAGAAAGTGATTCGGAAATGCATGGTGCGGTATGAATGAGAGCGAGCGAGATACTTGGTATAAAATGGCGGTGAACGAGGGGGACAAGAGTGGTACCGCTTTCTAAGAGGTCACACTATCACAAATCACCGAGAAGTGGAGGGATTACTGAAAGGGGGAGAGTATGTGACAGACAAGGGAAGGATGAAAGTGGCTATAAAAGACTACTGGGAAAACATAGGAGGATGAATGAGGAAGTGCATATCCAGCAAAACTGCGTAAGTCTTGAGAGGGTCGATATGAGTGAGATGGATGTTCCAATAACTAGGGTAGAGGTTAGTAAGTGTGTTCAATGTCTGAAGAATAGTAAAGCTGCTGGCTTAGATGGGATACCCTAAGAAATGCACATGAATGGCGGTCAGTAAATGATAGGGCTTCTGACCAAGTTATTCAATGCAGTTCTAAAGAATGAATGTGTTCCAAAAGAAATGAAATGAGTGCAAGGTTACCCTGCTGCACAAAAGGGGACACAAGAGTAAGAATGAGCTGGAGAATTACCGGCCCATTGCCTGAGCTGACACTGTTGGGAAAATTTTTGTGCTATCTTGAATGACTGACTGAGCAAGTGTGTTGAGCAAGCGGGAGTGCTGGGGTGGAACAGAAGGGTTTTAGGAGTGATAGAGGAGCCGAAGATAATATGTATGTTGTGAGTGAAATCAGTGGACGAATGAAGAAAGAGGGTCAACGAGTATACTTTTCTTCTCCGGATATTGAGAAAGCGTATGATAGAGAAGATAGAAAACTGTTGTGTGGGGCACAGGACATGTGGGACTACGCACAAAGATAGTGAATATTATCAAGAGTATGTACGTGAATACGAAGGGATGCTACAAGCTAGGGGACATAGAGACGGACTGGGTGAAAAGCATCAGGGATGTGTGCTGTTACCAACTCTGTTCAGCCTATATACCGAGGAATTGGCTGCTAGGTTGAGGAGGAGGGGACTGGGAGTGAATGTTGGAGATGACCAGCGACTGTGTTTGCTCTTGTATGCACTGGCGGATCTAGCCCCTTCTTGTGAGGAGGGGGGGGGGCATTCACCTCGGTGACAGGTCTCCTCCCCAATTCGAGCCCACCCCTTCCAGCCCCCCTCCCAGCCAAGGTACCCCATTTTCAGTCAAGCCCCCCCCCCTCAATTGAGCCAAGCTCGCGACATTAAGCAATTCAATATTGTCACCATTTAGCCATCATACATACTTGTATATTTTGTAAAGTCACCATATTTTATGTATTACAGCCGTAGTCGTCTTCCAGCCCTCCCCCTAACGAAATGTACCTGGTGCCAACACTGACTGTTAAGGGGGAAGCCTCTTTGAAAAGTACCTATCTACAGTACGTTACCTTTGATTATGCATATACAATTTTTTTTACTTATTTTTCAAGATAAGTGTCAGCATTTGAAATGTTAATGGTAAGTTAGTGCACAGGTATGTTGTAACCATAAAAAACTATAGAAAAATAAAACGGAACCATTTCCCACGTTTTGGCAACATTTGCTTATCGCACGGGGTTCTGCTGTTACGCCAGATTATGCAACATCAGTCTCTAGTCAACACGGCAAGAGAAGCGGTCTAACCAGTGAAGAAGAGATCAAAGTGACCTCGTTATTGGCTTCTGATAAGGCAACACTCGAAGTTTTCCAGGAATTATAGCGTGATCGCCGAACAATTAAGGCTTATGCAGTTAATGGCACGGCCAACCGGAAAACTCCGGAAATTGACTGCTCGGGATATGCGGCATCTGAAGGTTTCTATCGTTAGAAAACAACTTTCTACAAGTATAGCGATATTTGAAGACGCTGGAGCCCCAATACTAAGCAGAATGACAAGACGTGAGCTTCTGTAGAAGCTAGGAAAAGTGAAAAAGGCAATTAAACGACCACTTCTCACAAAAACTCATAAAGAAAATAGGGACAAATGGGCTGAAGAGAACATGAAAACTGATTTCTCCAATGTCATAGCTATTTGCTAACGAATGCAGAGCCACTCTTGATGGTCCAGATCGATGGGCGTCTGGATTGGTCCTCCATGACCGACTTCAACAGACACGGCTTAAGCGTCAACAAGGTGGTGGAGGTATAATGTTTTGGGCCGGGATAGTGGGTGACACCCTTATTGGTCCGCTTGACGTGACAAAGGTGTTAAACTGAATGCAGAAAGGTACTGCCAGTTTCTTGAAGCCAACTTGATTGCATGGCTTGATGAGCAGACTATCGCAAGCTGATCCAAATTGGTATTTCAGCACCAATAACGCTCCTTCACAGCGAGCACGGTACACAGCTAACTGGCTTGCGGATGGAGGATTTAAATCAAAAAAGATTATGACCTGGCCAGCTAATAGCCCCGATTTAAATCCCATTAGAAATTCTGGGTAATGATCAAAAGGAAGGTCTATGAAAGTGGCACGCAGTTTTCGAGCAAAGATAGCATGTGGAATGCGGCAAAAAAGCTGCAGATTCTATTCTACCATCTGAAATATCAAATCTGATAAAGTCTGTTGATAATCGTCTCATAAAAATAATGAAAAATGGAGGTTGCAATGTTCAAAAGTAACTTGTTATGTTTACCACAACTGAACACTTATTTCAGTGTTTATTGAATTATTTTGGTTATAATTTCTTGGTTTTGGACGTTTAATAAAAATATTCCTGTTCACTTGTATTTATTTCCTCTTTATAATCTTTTTATTAACTTGTTGCATAATCTGAGGTAACAGTAAAAAACTCGTAAATAAGCGAATTTTTTGATAAACTTAGCCAATAGCTAAATATATATTTTACAAGTGCTGTTTATATTTGCAACGTAGCCATACATTTAGTTAATATTGATCTTTCAAAGTTCGACCCTTATCTTGAAAAACAAAGTAAAAAAATTCTATTTGCATAATCAAAGGTAACGTACTGTATAACTGTGAAAGAAAATCATTTCATTTCATATCAATGAATGACTCTTGAAAGAGTTTGATCCAGTGAGGAATGTGTATTTCTCACAATGAAAAACCACCAACATGGGCACAATTATTGTTAATTATAGACGCTTCGAAAAATAACAAAGTCATAGTGTTTCCTGAAAATACTGAGAGTAACACCTAACTGAGTAAGGATAACAAACTGTTTTAGAATAAAAGAAAGTAAATCTAACCGGGGCAACCACTAAACTAATAAGTAAATGAACTAGAGTATTGTGAGAACGTATACCTACGCCAATAAAAGCAATGGTAACGAAATAAATTTAAATTGGTTTTGAAACTAGAATTTCCTTTTTATCACCACCACCAAATTTTGATGATAAATTTAAAGAGAGCATAGTGAGAACGCATACCAACCCCTGCCGATCAAAGCAGTGGCAACAAAAAACTTACATATGTCCTGAAAATTTACATGGTGCCCTTCAACATTTATAACGATATTGCATATTTCATGAAGATGTGTTCATAACTTTTTGAGTCCTGTTGCTGACAAAAAAGAGAAAAATGACCGAAAGATCACTACTAAAAATTGGCCATTTGCTTTTCGTAATATTCCTAACACGTGCAGATTTCATAAAAATCCGTCCATGACTTTATGAGTTATTTTACAAATAATAAATTTAGGCATCTGTTCTTCCTAGCATGTGTAACAATCCCTGTAAACATCTGTCCATAACTTTTTGAGTTATCTTTGTGACAAATAGTCAAAGAGACAAGCAAAACATAAAGACCAATGTAACATCTTTGGCGGAGGCAACTATGAAATTAACGAGAGTTTCACAGCTGACTCACACTCAATCAAGTCTGTTGTTTTAATAATAAATGACGTATGTAATAAAAGACACATATGCCGCACTAGTCATGTGCACTGCGTTGTTGTATAAATGGGACGTCGCCCGATGACGAGCCCTCAGGAGTAGGTATAGCCTATTCTGGCGGGCCCTTTCCCTGCCACAATATATTTGGGCCTCACACACCCGAGGGACCCGAGTGCCTTTTCCGCAGGAGATGTTGCAGCTGGGCGCAGTTCCCGCTGACGAGGTTAGTTTGGTAAAGTTAGATGGCTCTGAATACTTCTCCTTCTGTTTCGGGAGGTGGGCTGACGATCGAGGTGGCCGACTTATTCCCGCTAGACTTCTACCTTCTTGTAGTTCGTTTCCTTTCCCTGTGTGGTGTAGCTGAGCGAAAGCGTTCAGCCGTGCCCGGGGGTTGGAGATGCACAACTCGCGTCTTTTTCCTGTCAGTTGCGCATTGACCATTCTGAGACCCACCTGCAGAAAAGCCGAAACAAAAATCATTGATAACTTAAAACGCGTCCTAGTGGCGCGCGAGGTTGTATTAAACCACAGGAATAGTTCGGCGCGATGTAGACATTGAGATCAGCGCTAGTTAATCTTCTACTTCTACTTGCCCGATGTCGAATAACATAAACGTCGTCACCGTCTGAAACGACTCCTGGGCAAAATTAGGCCTTCTTTTTCGGCAAATTAACAATTATAATAGCTACGTTGGTGTTCCTTTCAATCCTAGGCAAGCGGGCATGCGGTAAACGATTTATAACAGATTTTTCCCAACGCTACAGTATAAAGAAATATCAGGTTGTTTCCCTTCCGAATGTTTTTGGGCTAGGCAGCTCATTTCTGAAGGTAATGAAGATCCGCGATTTTTTGTCTTATACAGTAGAATATGGTATTAAAACTTCACGCTCTGGCCCCCATTGACAGGTAGCTTAATAAAAAAAAGCACGTTGCAACACTGGGAAGCCCACAATGCTACTAAAGGATATCAAACAAAAAGCCAGGAACAGCTGACTTAAACGCCTGCAGGCCAGCATGCCCGAAAGCTGATGCTGGCAATGAATTTCAAACCCCAACAGGCTAAGGAACGAAGCTTTAACATTTGAATTACTCTATACGTGAGCAATTTGCGTAAAGTTTAGTTTGGTTTGTCTGAGATATCATGGGGAGCAAATCTATGCCGTCTTTGAATATTTCACTACCTTCTACAGACGTAGTAGTCTCTGAAATAACCGATTTCAATGCCATTTTAGAAACGTCTTATGCGTCACAGATATGACCAGTACTTGAACACGCTCAACAAAGCAAGCATGTAACTTTTTGGCATTCATGAGTTGCCTACACATTTTTACTTGAGGCTTGCGTATAAATATGGTTTTCATTTTGTTTCCATAATTAATCAACTAAAGTGATCGTATTCATCTGGGCCTTACAGTGGCCATACAGCTTCCGAGGCTCATAAGTAACAAATGTATAACCACAAACGAAAATAACAAAGATGATCTTTGACACGTAGTAAAAGATATAGGGAAAATGGAGTCCAACCCCGCCTGTTGTCCCTTGAGAGTTTCAACCAAGAAACACCTTTTATTTCTTATGAGTGCACTAGCTTGCATTACATTCGCCTTAATATTATCTCTGACTAAATTTTATATCCAATTCCAGAACGTCGACCCATAGGAAAACTGGTGACCATAAACTAGCACACTGACAACATGCTTTGACAAAACGCTCGCCAAATGCTATAGCATCACTGTTAAAATAGTCATTCACAAATACACCAAGTACCATCCACCACATACAGTACACGAAAAAAATATCAGGCTTATGGTAGACACAGTAATTGCTGATGAAGAATCATCGTAAATTATATTACGTACTCCTGCCGACTTCTGGTTTCAGGTTGCTACAACTTCAAGTGTTAATATGTGGTATCTCTCGTCAGATGAATGTTTTTTTTTTTTCACAGAGAATGCTGAGAAAATAGGAAATAGTCAAGGAAATGTAATCGGCTCCAGTATTCATGTTAAAATATCTTATTTTAAATCACAATCAAACACTTTCCTTCATCTACCAGGGCTTTAAAAATGTTCAGTATCATTTCCTGAGGGGGGCACTTTCGTTGTATCGAATGCCCCTCACCAAAAATATCCTGTGGAGAAGGCAAATGCCATGAATGCCTCCACTGTATTCGCCAGTGATCCTGCATACCCTATGGCGCTATGGACATTGATACTTAAGTTAAATGGTATCCATAATAAAAGTATTTAACTATTTTGGAGTCTACAATTCACTTCAAGCACCTTTTTTTACCCTCCTGAAGGTTAAAAGACATCTACTCGTCAGTTTCTTCAAAACTATACGGGAATAAAATTTGACTCTGCAATAAATCACTGTATTAAAATTCGATACAACGTTTCGGCCTATTACGTTGGCCATCTTCAGGTATTTAAAGCTTAAGTGTCAACTTTAAGTACAAAAGAAGAAAAATTTTACATTCATATATGTCACAATGAACCTAAAAATAAAGTCTAAAAAAGGAAATTTTCAACTATTGTACTATTGCACTAGGGCAATTTAGATCACATTTCCAGGTACAGAGTGAAATTTGTACTAGTTACTATTGCTATGGACACACACACGTAGTGAAATTGGCACTGGGTAATATTGCTCCGGAGCACACGCACGCCCCAACAGCACCGCGCTGTCACACAAAATGGCGGTTACCCGCTCGTACGAGCCTTATATACGCGAAGCTGCTGCAGCAGGGTTCCAGACTATTCTAGTACAGTTTGAGAAAATTGAAACCCTGGTCGTATTTAACATTAATGAATGGATTCTCTCGCTTGATACAAATTGCCAATTTTCTCAAACTGTACTAGAATAGTCTGGAACCTTACTGCAGCAACTTAGCGTATATAAGGCTCGCACGAGCGGGTAACCGCCATTTTGTGTGACAGCGCGGTGCTGTTGGGACGTGTGCGTGTGCTCCGGAGCAATATTACCCAGTGCAAATTTCACTACGAGTGTGTGTCCATAGCAATAGTAACTAGTACAAATTTCACTCTGTACCTGGATATGTGATCTAAATTACCCTAGTGCAATAATAGGATAGTTGAAAATTTCACTATTTAGACTTTATTTTTAGGTTCATTGTGACATATATAAATGTGAAATTTTTCTTCTTTTTTATTTACAGATGATACTTAAGCTTTCAATACCTGAAGATGGCCAACGTAATAGGCCGAAACGTTGTGTCGAATTTTAATACAGGAATTTATTGCATAGTCAAATTTTATTCCCGCATAGTTTTGAAGAAACTGAGGAGTAGATATCTTCTAACCTTGAGGATGGTGGAAAAAGTGCTTAAAGTGAATTGTAAACTAAACGCTGATATTTTGAAGTCTATTGAGCTGTGTATCATCAATAATCCTATGAAATTTTTTCTTGAACTTTCTCTTTATTCCACAGTTGGACCGTCCTTGAACCATAATTACAGTCTTAAACATCTAAATCACTATATAATGGAATTTTTCATCTGAAAGCGCTAGTTATGGATAGTGTGAAGTAATTTTACTTCGCAATATTTTACCCTGTTTTTTATAGTTCAGCAACTTACCCTTTATGATTTATAGCACTTATACGAAAGATATTTGAAAGGAAAGAGACATAAACTTGGCCACTTTGGCCATTTGCATATCAACAGCTATTCTGATGTATCAATATTTCACCCTGCTCTCTTGACACAAGAACCAGTGATTTGCAGCCATTGTTATTGTTAGTAACGCGTGTAGCAATAGATTAGATAGGCGGCAGTAGACGAACCAATAGCCCCATTCCCAAAGACACACCGGAACATACGACCCGGCACTCTATGAGCTATTGCCATTATGTTAGTAGGATATAGAGGACAGGAGAAAAGAGAAAGAGAGAGAAAAAAAGGGGGGGGTGAAGAGTCCATGCCCAAGAGACGATCTTG
>LQNS02003199.1:0-10034 GCA_001587735.2 Parhyale hawaiensis | reverse complement strand
AAAAGTAGTTCGTGTTAATGGTTCGTGACACGGTGTTGATGGTTGGTTTGTTGAATATAGATATTATTTGGTTTGTACATTAAAATCATTATTAGATTGTTGCATAGTAACAGGTTCTTATATTATATATTGCGCACATGGTTATTGGTTGTGGTTTGCTTCACTGTAGCGACATTTGACATGTTTAAGTAGCTAGTTTAATATTTCTCGTTGACAAGTATCATCCGGAAAGTATAGTGATAAATTCATTATTTTACTGATTAGGCAACAGATAACGTAGAAAGTGCACTAATATCTCAACCTGAATTTTTGTTTCCATAATAAATGCTAGTAAAACTGTTTATGCCCACGGTAGCAGCAGGCCATGCATGCTTGACCTGTGTACGAAAGAAGCCGAGCGGTTTTTGTGGCACCCGGCGTGCTGAGTTAGCAAACTTGATTGGTATAAAAAGCTATGTGGAGGCAGTTAACTTCTCAGGACTGGAACTGTAGGGGGCGCGGGTCGTTGAACCTTTCGCTAAGGCGCCATAGCGCTTAACAGTCAAGGTTGACTTTGCCTTTCCCTGGCATAGTAATCTGTTAGTGACTGTGACGTCATTGCAACATCAAAAGCAGTGCAAGTGAGCTGCAATAAATAATTCGCTAATGGCGCTCCTTCGTGTTTGTATCAATCAAACGAATTACGAGGCTCGCTCTTCTAATGATTTGCAAGTAATATGGGCTATCGTCTGCTGAAACTAATCTCATATTAAACTGTTTCATGATCATCTAGTCTTGACTTTACGCAAATAGCAGCCTTTGGTAACTACAGAACTGCGTGCTAACGTACGATGCCGATCAATTTTTCGGACGAGTCACTATACTAACTTTGAATACGTTTTCGGTGCGGCACTTTTTAGTTGAAAGCATTTTCATTAACGAATCTTCATAAACCTTATTATAGATATTTTTCTTTCTTCATGACATTTTTAAAATTAATGCATCAGTGTAACTTGAAAAAAATAAAAGCAGAGTTTGTGTATTGAAGGATGTTTTACAGCTCGCAGCATGTATGGCAGTGTAGCTCGAAATCCTTGAGGCTCTTAAAGTTCCAGGAGAATGGTCAAGTCTGCTGCTATACCTGCTTATTTTGACAAACTGATACTCTTCGGAAGAGGTCCAGGTCACCCAACGTAAGTATAATGGCCGCTGCAGACGATAGTCCTTTCGGCAGGACGTTCTGTGTTTTCGCTGCATATGAAAGAAAACTCGGGACATATGACAGTCGCTTCGATAGGCATCGGTCGCAGGACACGGATCCCGCATGTTTTACTTTTGACGAAGAAACTCGCGTCTCTGGGTTCATCACATCTCGAGAATTTTAGCTGGTATTAACAGTTTCACGCACACGATCACTTGAAAATGTATACAAGAATAATTATTGTGATGGCAACCACATCTTAATTAGTATTTAAAGTTTTTTTTTACTATGATATAAAGAATTTATTTCAGCCACAGCCTTACAACTTGTGTGGCGGTACTTGGCAACTGCATAGGTCACGTGATTTCACATTCTCTATGATTCAATATTTTCTACTATAAAATGTAATTGCGCCAATGCAATAGTGACTTCTCTATACTATTATGTTGGTCTGACTTTATTAATTATGATACTACCTTTGATGCACTATATTAATTGATTTTTCAATTTATTTGTGAACAAGCTTCAGGATCAACTGATACGTTTGGCTCTGTCGTGAGCGTGGTCGAACATTGAAATTCTGAGGCAGGACGCACAGCTGTCGAGACTTTCATTTTTAAAACTATCGTCCGCAGCGGTCTTAAGTGGATCCTTATACGACAACCAAATGCATGCGTTCTCTCAGTCTAACGTTCGTTGCGCAGCTGGGTCTGTTGCAATAGCAGAAGAGTGTACAGTTTTCCAAATTCTTCAGTTCATACAATGAAACAAGGTTTAACCGGCATTCACACGTGACCCTCGTTAAGTCAGCTGACTTCGGCAAATATTTTAACTTGATCTGTTGGGTGGCACGCGCTTGTGTTTACTGAAACCCAGCTAAACATTCGCGCAATTTAGCTTAAAGGATTTGCTCATTTGGCGTTAATTGAATTTAATCACCATAAACCTGGGCGAGCTGTGAGCTCAATGACGAATTTCGGTCTCGCCCAACAGGTTGCGATTCCGACGAATACGAGTGTGACAGCGGCCAGTGTGTGCCTGGCGTGTGGGAGTGTGACGGGCTGCTCGGTTGTAACGACGGGTCCGACGAAGCCCACTGCGCCGGTAAGGAAGTATCACTTTAGCTCTGGCTGATAAGATTCTGCTGACAGCGAAAGTAAGTATTTAATAATCTAGCTAGTTCCGCTCGATTTGAAGCCTTCTTACAGAACTTATTTTTTTATGCATGTGTACCGGAATTTCGTGTACATCTGTGAAAGTAAGTAAAAAGTATACTTATTCGCTTGCTCTGCTCCGGAGCTTACTGGTTCATTTGTACATTTTGTGCAGCTTTTATTAGAAATAGATGTTTCTGGGCGGCTACCTACGTCTCCGCAATCCTTGTCGTAATTGTCGTTATTGATTTTCGAGTAGTGATTGCAACACAAGTTTTGAGCGGTGGGGTCGCTGGTGTACCTCAGGTAACCCTCAGATTGTGATAATAACGAACTCCTGTGTATATCATGTTTCCAGGTACTAGTTGATACTAAGTATTAAATAACGCGCCTTTCTACTTTTGTTGTATGAAACCCATGCAGACGAGAAGCAAAAATTGCCAAGACTGGCATCTTGCCAACAAATGCTCTATCAGACTCGGCGAAAAAGTTGCCTGATGGCGCGTTCAGCAGCATGGGTCTTGGCCAACTTTTTTTCGCCGCGTTCGAGCAATTCAAGGCAATTGGCAGTCAAGTTTTCCCTGTCATCTATTCACTACTACGGCAGCGCAACGCCTGCGTTTTTTAAATAAAATTTTACTATAAATGGTTAAGATTCCGTTTGTCAGGTCAAAGTATGAAGAAAATTGTATGGAGGCTACAACGATGGTAGCCAGCAGAAACGTACGTAGCATAGCAACGTTTGGTCTATAAGCTGCAAGATCGTACAAAACAGTCGAAAACACTCAGCCGCCGACTACTACGCATAGAGCATGAAAAACAAGCGGATGAACGAGCGATGAAATTTACGTTGTCACTATTTTTCACTTCTGCTTTACGCAACCTGTAATAATTTTACCCTAAGGCATTGTGATTGCAAGAGCCTTCCCACAGCTATGCGTGCATTGAAATATCGTGCCAAGTTTGACCATCCGACAATTTTGTCTCTTCGAAATCAGAGAAGATGTCACTCGTTTGCGCAAGACTTTATAGAAAAACTACACTCAATCTCCAAAAGCTATCTTACTGCTATATAATCAAAATTAATCCTTCGCTGTTTGGTTTATGAAATTCGTACCTACTAATGCTATTCCTAGGGAAAAGGCAAGATGCAGCCATACAACGAGCGAGGCTTCTAGACCATATACAGCATTCAGTCGCTTATGGGGAGCTCTATGCTTAAAATACAGTCTTGTTAACTATGGAAACTGTAATAAATTGCACTGTGAATGTATTTATTGATCCGTCGATTTATGTATTAATCTATTCATGCATACAGACGGTATGGTTATACGCGATGGATACGTTCGCAGAAGAAAATTTGCGCGGTATAAGACTTACTACAGTGGGTGCTGCTTGATTATGCAAATCGTATTTTTCCAATGAAAATTATATTTTTCTAGTTTTTCTGCCAAAATTTTGATGTAACTCTTTTAATCAATATATTTCCTTTCTTTTCAAGCAGAATACGTAGTAATATTTTATTTTACTAATACTGTTTTTAGGAAAATTGAAATAAATAGTGTGTCTAGGTGTCTGATCTGATTATGCAAGGGTTCAATAATGGGAAAAGCTGAATTACCTGATTCTGATCTACTAAAAATCACATCAGTACTTGAGTGGATCCTTTTGTGACAACCAAATGCATGCTTTCTCTCAGTCTATAACGTTCGTTGCGCAGCTGGGTCTGTTGCAATAGCAGAAGAGTGCATAATTTTCCAAGTTTTTCAATTCATTCTATGAAAACCGAAATTCCCTTGTGACCCTCGTTAAGTCAACTGACTTCGGCAACTATTTTAACTTAGTCTGTTGGGTGAAACGCGTTGTGTTTACTGAAACTCAGCTTAACATTCGCGCAATTTAGCTGGAAGAACTCTCTCATTTGGCGTCTATGGCGTTAACTGGATTTAATTACCATAAACCTAGGCGAGCTGTGAGCTCAATGACGATCTTCGGTCTCTCCCCAACAGGTTGCGATTCAGACGAATACGAGTGTGACAACGGCCAGTGTGTCCCTGGCGAGTGGGAGTGTGACGGGCTGCTTGGTTGTGACGACGGGTCCGACGAAGCCCACTGCAACGGTATTATCATTATTATTATTTAACATGTATTTCTCCACAGGCGGGAGGTATTCTTGGATTATTATAATACAGCTTACATTAAAAATTGTGTGTAAGGAAGTATCACTTTAGCTCTGGCTGATGAGATTTTGCTGACAGTGAAAGTAAGTATTTAATAATCCAGCTAGTTCCGTTCTATTTGAAGCCTAGATCTTTCCTCGGGAAGCAATTACTGCATTTGGTCGTACTGCATCCAGTCGTACCCGTTCACCACTCGCGAAATCCTCACATTCAGCCCCTGCCTACACGCTGAGCAAAACAACCATCCCATCAGCAGGAATGACTTCTCCATCATAGACTCCTATCCCATCGAGCTCACAACATTAGAATCCCTCCACATCCACAGAACCAGACCTAGCTTCAACATTATGACCTCGGCTGTACCACTGCACACTGTTCACACCTAGCCTCACATCTGCCGACTGTACATGAGCTGACATCCGGCCCCTACCGCGGAGCTCTGATCATTCATATTTTAGACGTCTCCCCGACAACATCCATGCTCCTCTAATCAATTTGCAAATAAATGATATTTTTTATTGATAGGTTATTAGTTTATAGGTTCCTTCTGAAGATGGGATTTGTATCCCGAAACGTTAATTTTAATTTTGCCGACTTTTATTTAATATTAGGCTTTTTTCCTTAGGGTACTTCTTAATAGAAAAAGAAATGCGAGAGAGTAAATGTGTCCCGCGGACTAGGTCGGCTATCTCGATCGACAACCCATATCACGGAACAGAAGGGGAAATGTAGAGAACATAGGTAGCTAACTCTATAAAGCTAACTTTACCAGCAGGGGCTGCGGCCAGCTGCTACATTCGCTGCGGAGCATGCACTTGGGCTTACTTAGGAATAATGCTAAACACTAACGTATGAGAGAGTTATCTAGTTTTTTGAGAGTCATTGGCACAATGGCTACATATTATGAAGGAGATGATAAGAAAAACGTCGGTTACCCAGAGTTAAAGTAAAAATGGTTCTTGAAATCATGAAATACAGTTCGCACAACAAACCAACCAATAAACAAAACAAAGATCATGTAAATAAAAAAGCCAAGGTTACGGAAGCGAACATAGCTAGGTTTAAAATATACTAAAACTTTATAAGCGTTGTGGGATCTACATGTGCCATCATCAGTATCTGAAATGATAAGTAAAGAATGTAAGAAAAATGGACACTACTATTAGTTCTTTAAAATTTAAATGGAAAGACTACCAGGTATCTAAAAGGAAAGAATAAAATACTACGAACATATTTCGAAATATTTTACTGATATAGACTTCAAAATCATTATGACTAACAATTACACAATAGGTTCATTTTTCCGTTTTAAAGATCAACTTCCACTCAGCATGCAAAGCTCCCTCGTGCATAAATTTTGTTGTGTACAGTGTGCATCTTTTTACATAGGGTCAACCTATCGTACGCTGCACACGAGGGCCAGTGAGCATGCGGGAACGAGTTGTAGAACAGGCAACATTCTCGCCAGCCCCGCTCACTCTTCCGTTAGAGCTCATGCACAGCTGTGCGGGGTGCCGGTGTCTCTTAATGACTTTAGTGTTTTAGCATTTGCAACTTACCATTTGAGCATCGAATTTTAGACTCAATGTATATTTCGCAATTCAAGCCAATTTTAAACAACCTAAACAGTGCCCATCCTTTATATATTACTAACAGGTAGATTTCTTAGCTATGCATTATTGTTGATAGTATTTTATTCTCTCTTTACTTTTAGATACCTGGTAGTCTTTCCATTTGAAGTTTAGAGAACTGATAGTGGTGTATATTTTTCTTATATTCTTTACTTATCATTTCAGATACTGATGATGGGACATGTAGATCCCGAAACGTTTATAAAGTTTTAGTAAATTTTAAACCTAGCTATGTTCGCTTCTGTAACCTTGGCTCTTTTATTTATATTACGGAGTAGTAAATCACTAGATGCCATTTGTTAAAGATCATGTACTTCTTATATGGTTGCAGTGCTCGACAAATTAGGGGCTCAACACCCTGAGGTTCTCAAGCTTATAAGTACCATTCTGAAAGCTAACACATGGAACAAGAGTTACAATAGGTTCGATGAATAATAGTAGGGGGTAATTTGTGTTAACCGGTCTGAAACTAAAGTGACAAAATGGCTAAATTTTGGACAAATTAACATATTATTATATACAGGGTGTTTTTTTCATTGTGCGGACAAATTTGAACCATGTGTAAAAAACTCAAATAAATCAATTTTCACGACCGATAAAATACCCCAAACTCCTTAGTTTTTGAGTTATAATGACTTGAAGAAATTTTATACTTTAAGTTGGATACTACGGGCGCACCCATTTTAACGCGAATTTTGATAGTTCTGCAAGTTTTCCGATCACATTCCTGCTCACGGGTCAATTCTGAAGCGATGTTGATGATTATTTGGGTGAATACCATGAGGATTATTAAGCCTGAGCCCAATGATGATAATTGTGAACGTTAAAAACGCCATTGCGAGTAAAATGCGCTTCATCTGTGAACAGAATCAGCTTGGAGAATTTGGGATCCCCATGCTCGTTGCTGCATGAATTATGTTGTCAAGGGGTTCTTGCAGTCGTACACTCGTAACTACAACTAGTATATTATTTAATTTCGTTTTTCACCCTCTTGCGCCTCATGTATCGCTATTAAAAGAAAGAATAAGTGATGCAACTTCACTAGCTTGAAGAATATAATCAGTGTGCTACCACAGTAGGTCACCGCAGTAGGTTACACAGTAGGTTACATGTTTAGTAAGCTGGCAAAGAAGGTTGTGGTTGTATGCTGCAATTCGCTGAATTATCGACTGAATGTGGATGTAAAAGAGTGGCATCGCTTTGTTGCCAGCAGGTGTCCTTGACGAATATCGAGAATAGAATAGGCCCTAACACTGATCCTCCAATTAATAGTACGAGAAGAAAAATCACTAGCACAAAAAACCAAGTTGTATTACCCACAGTTCTCAGTGATATTTTTCTTGGCTTCTCTACCGGAAGGTCGCCAGTTTAATACAAACTCAGATAAGTTTTTAAGGCCTAAAGTGGCCGGCGCGCTACTACTGGCAAGAAATAGTCCACAGAGAGGGGAAGTATTGAGGACCTGCCTAACTTTAGAAGCTAACCTCGTCAGCGGAAACTGTGGCCAGCTGCAGTATATCTTGCGGAAAAGGTGCTCGGGATATTTAAAGAGAAATATATTGATATATAAATATATGTTTGGATATTAGGAGTAATATTTAGGAATTGCAATTGATGTTTATTGGAATTTAGTAACATATTGATAAATGCGTTCAAACGCTAGATCAACATGATGCGAGGACTTGCAGCTCGCATGCCGTCCAAGCTACCGTATCTATGCTACCGATATTAGTATGCATTGGGACGACGTGCGAGCCGCACATCCTCGCATCAAGATGCAAGTGCGAGTGAATAGTGTCGCCTCTGCAGGGGTCTCAGTTAGGCTTTTGGTACAATTTTCTTTAGTGCACGCTATACATTTTCTACTGCTACTGATATACTACTGATGATCTTTTCATTGTTGTTCCTCTTTTTCCAAATTTGCCGTACCGATGATGCACCTTGATCCAGACACTCTCTTGCACCGGTTCCACATTCTACTTGACTTTCTTAATGCTCCTCATTTCTTTTTTTAGTCACCATCGAAGTGAAGGAAGGGGACTTCAAGTTTGTAGTCAAAATATTTTACTGAAGACCAATTGATATTTCTTCACTTAGATATGTATATTGTGTACCCCCTCCTGTCTGGGAATAAGATGGGTAGCATTTGACTCACGCCTCATCAAACGTAAGCGATGATAGAATTAGCACCAAGTTGCAGCTTGGTCACACGATGCAGTGAAGATATCAATATCATAGAGCATAGGCAGATAAGACGCGGCGATTCGAGGTAGACATTAAGCCTTTAAGGCTTGACTTGTGCGAATCATCAGAGAGACGTCCTGGTTTCGACTTGTTGATTCAAGTTTCAGGGGCTGACTATTTCTCAGCTACCTATAAAACTTCCATAAACATGTCTACTCAGCAAAATTGAGATTTCGCTTTGCTCAACATTATCGAGTTGCGTGTAGCACCTGGAATACGATTCAAATTGACGAAGTTAGAGTGGTCAGCCAAGTGAGCTTGGCTTAGATCGCCATTGACGACCCAGTCGAATATGCTCATAGCTTCATGGCTGATTGAAGAGCTGAAGACAAATAAATCATGTTGCAATTGGTGTCGGTTAAGTACAGGTGTGATGAAGGGGTTATTCATCCGCGGCTCTTTTTCTTTGGAGCGATATTTTCTTGTTTTTTTTTTTTACTCTTTCTTAAAATATTCTCCAAACCATGACTTTCAGGAGCACTTGAATTTATCGTTGAACTTAAGGCGATTATCTGAGTAATAGATTTTAAAAGGCTATAACAGCGACAGAGGAAATTTCATGGTAGTTGATATTCTCAGACCCTGTAATATTCGGCTTTACCACAGACAAAAGAAACAAAGCCGCACAACTTCTAAGCGCACCTCAGTTCGACCACTCGAGGCCGTTGGGCACTGTTTATTTAACTAAAGAGAGTTATGTCAGACCTAAGCGAGCATGCCGGCAGCAACATTCAGCCAATCACAGCGGCTTCGCCGGAGCTCGAAAGCAAGCCAATTAGCGGCCGTCCTGACACTGACGTCATTGCACAGCAACTGTGTACAAACGTACGCACGAATGCTTACCTGACAGAACTGTCTACAGTAGTAAATGAACTGTGCTGTTGTAGCAGCAGAATTGTCTCTTGGCGTGGCTGGATACATCTGAATAAAAAGCTCTGCATGGTGTGGCTGTCAGTTCAGGTTGGACACCGAAAATCATTCATTGTAGGTAGTGTCTACCGGCACCCCAAAGCACCTGCAGAAGCTCTGACAGTGCTTGAAACATTGTTCAGAAAAGTGTGTGAAATGAAAAAACCTGTCTACATTCTAGGCGATTTCAACATTGATGTTTCAACTAAAAAAGACTCAATGACAAGACTCATAAATAACCTAGGCCTGTCTCAGCTCGTACGCACTGCAACAAGGATCACACCGAAATCTAGCACTCTACTTGATCTTGTGGGAAGTTATTCATCCTAAAAAAATTTCGTAAAAAATCAGTCTCGCGGTGGAACAGTGCACACGTTGAGGACACTTCATATGCTCTATTGAGAAGGGTTGTTACTATAGAACTTTATTTTCTGTCTGAACAGTCAGTTTCACCAGAAACTTAAATTCCCAACTGTAGGTAAATTGCGCGTATATTTAGAATTGCCATTCATCGGGTTACAAACAGAAAAAATGAAGCAAGAAATAGTCACAAAAATCCACAAGTATTTTCCCCACCTTGATCCATGTAAATATTTCAGGAATCATTTTAAGCTAGCCTCATTTTTTAATCGAAGGGAGGTATCCTGTGTGTTGGTGCGCTCCTCAGTAGTGTATAATTATAAGTGTGACCGCTGCGAGCGCTCGTACATTGGGAGTACCGCTCTCCAATTGTTCG
>LQNS02003045.1:0-10269 GCA_001587735.2 Parhyale hawaiensis | reverse complement strand
ACCCTTGAAAAGCGGACATAACTGCGCAGCCGTTGCGCAATTACTGCGGAGTTCGCGGGTGTATGTACGGCTTAAAATTGCGCAGCGCCGCTGGAATGACTGCTGAAATTTTTAATTGGGCAGTTACAAGCAATTTCCACAGATCTCGATCGGCTAGTCCCACCATAGTATAACAAAAAACAGTTTGTTGGTTGGTTGTGTTGTTGTTTGCATGCTTGTTTGATTGGCTGATCCTGCATACCGATGGGAAGAATCAGATAGGCAAAACTTCTTGATCTGATAGATAAGAGCGCCGTTACAGATAATGACTAAATTAAGGACACCAAGCTTGATGTGCTTCGGATGCGCAGAATCTCAGGTGTCTTCTACAACCGGTTTAGTTTCCATGTCCGCCGTTCATAAACAATTTCATGATCCGTTCTGCTTTTAGCAATTTTTTTTTCGTAACGGTTGACACTTTACTCTGCGAAGGGACCAAATTTATTGACTTCTTATTGTCACCAAATTTTGATGCTGATGTTGTCATGGCTGGTAAGCATTATGAGATGCTGAGCGTTTCCGATAAATTCATTTGTTTAAACTTTGTTTTCATCGCATTGACTTCCAAACATATAGCACTCTGGATCGTGCTTGTAGGAGGGATGCTGCATCTAATTCCTGTTCGTGTAGATCATAAAGTTTCCTTCGATTGATAGGAGATCGAGCCCACATGTGTGATGCATCTTTTGCAGTAAACAACGTACGACAATCAAACAATATAACAAACACCACGTGTATTTATTTGTTTCTGTATTTAGACATTTTTATGTTTATATATTTATACATTTGTATGATTCGTGTCCCCCTCTTAATAAAATAGAAAGGCGAAATTAGGCCAGGTTGCAGATTTCGCATATAATTAGGTTGCGTTTTCATGGAGACCGATGACCAGGTTGACCAGGTTTATCTTAATGCACTTCTTGCTTGAAACACTTCTTGGAATCGAAACAATAACGATATTACAGCTTCTCTTAGCGCGGCCATTCCGTCTTATTTTTTATAACTTGCTTCGTTCTTCGAACCATATGTTTGTTCTCAATTTACCACTTACAAATTCAGAAGCTAATCAACGAAGGGCGGACGAAGCGGCCAGTAGACATTGTTTCCTTCATCTTGCTGTATTCCTTTTGACGGAGCAAATTTCACTTCAACACAAAATCTCCGATGTACTGAAGGCTTGTACAGTGTCATGGATACTCGGCGGGAGATTTATTTAAATTCACTGAGGCTGTGCTGCTTACTAATGAAAGATTTTTCCCGCATGTGACCAATGGTGGGAGACAATTCTGCTCCTTTCATGAATTGAAGGAGAACACTTATCCCTAACTACAATTTGAGTCAGCTGTTGTAGCGTACGTTTCAGAGCCATATTAGTGACAACGGCATAATAAAAGAAGATGGGTTGTCTCAAAACCTTCGCTGTCATTTTTGACAGCGCGGGCACTCAAGCTAAGATCAATAAATGTTTCCTCACAAATGCATAGTTGTCATTTTGATTGCCGAGTACCCTAGTTAATAAATGATAATTTTTTTGTTCTACAAAATTTAAACAGGGCTCGGCTAGTCTCAAGACTTTGCTTGCAACATAAGAGTTTACCTACCAAACTTGTCAGCTGTGACGAATCAGGAGCAAGGCGAAGCTTTACATTAATGTTCAACTGAAAGCATTCACTGAGCATATCTTAATTATCTTTCCCAACTACCAGCAATGTCTTTCATCTAGAAAATTTCTATGAACATGTGCCAGGTAAAAGTGCCCCTGGCGATTATAATCACTTCACACGTTATTTTTCTTTCTTTTTCTGCAGATGCGTTCAGTTCGCTCTATAGCCGTAAAGGTAACTCAAGAGCGAGACGAATGCATTTGGCTGATTAGAAAGTTCTCTGATAAAAATATGCAACAATATTATTTACTCACATTGTAAGTAGAAAGAATGCGGTAGCAATGTTTATAAAAAAGAAGAGGAAACAGAACTTTGTAACAGCCCCTCGATATGCCTGTGGTGATGAACAGTAAAACAGTATATCATATTAAAGGACGGCACTGCCAGATTTGTTGGTACTAGAAAGGTAGAAAGATTTAATGCATGCATATATAAAAATAAATATGAGAAACGCATCAGCGATCCTAGTGCATTGAGCCAATCATATTATATTCTGCGGAAGAAATTTTCTATTCCTTTAGATATACAGAATGAGGGTAAATACCGCTATTATGATATGATAAATTATTACACAATTGACAGTTCTATAGCGATCGACGTCTTATTTTCGGTTTGGGACGCTTTTGTAATGCATTTGAAGTACACGAATCGTAGCATATCAGACACAGCAAGCAAATGGCTAGCAAATGAATATGAATCATAAAACTTCGGCCCATCGAAGCGATGAAAGTAAAATTACCTCATCGTAGACTGAAGAAATTTTTAGATATTTAAATTGACTAAAGCAGCGTAGATACAGAAGAGTGTTAGTTATATCAAGCAGATCATTCACAAATTTATTAGGTTACATACAACTATATTAGTGTAATAGGCCCTTAAAAATGATGGTAAAAATTTACCTCTACGCCCCGTGATCATTCATGGCCATATTTTCATGATTCTGCTCCGGCTGGTACATATTACAGACAGTTGTTGTTGTTCGTCTCGATTACAGCCTATTCAACTTGCAGTAAAGATTTTTTATGTATAAACTTATAGTATCGAATGCATTAGGAGCTGCTAAGCCATAAGGGCGCAGCATTACGATCGTCACTGAGTTGCTGTAGGAAAACAATGTTAATTATTGAAGTAAGGTTGTTTTAAAGATATTAAAATCTTCTGCCTGTACTTATCGGATATTATAGTTAGTCTATTTCTTGGGTATTTGGTTGTTCACCCCATTAATTCGAAGCACAACATACCATCTTAGTACCCAACAACCCGAACACAAATGGATCTGGGATCCACGTGGGACCTAAATGGAAAATCCACGCATGGGGCACAACAACTGCTTCAAAATATGTCCCTTTGATAGTGCCAACAGTTGCCTACAAGTATCTTATGTGGACTCAACTTGTGTAGTGTATAGGAGAGTAGTCCTATTAATTTCTCGCCAGTGATTTGCCTATAGGTCAATGGGGCTCACGTGAGAAGCCCCTGTGGGTCCCGTTACTTTTTTAAAGAGCCCTTGGATGGGTCTCACGTGGCAAAACAGCCAATGCCCATAAGTATCCTACGTGGGTCCCATTTGGTGCAGCTTCCTCGCGGTCCATGAGATGCACTGACATCCCTTACCCTCTTAAACCGATATGCTCGAGCCCCGCAGTAGCTACAGACTTGAGCGTCCAACTTTGACTCTCAAGGCAGCGCGCTCGAACCTCACTCCCAGCTAGGCAAGATTTTTGCGCGCTTGATGTGATCGGTCAGAAGCCGGTCTACATACTGCTGTGGGTGTAGCCGCAATATTTTATACCACTATTTTAGCCAAACGCATAAAGAATTTATTTGTCACTTCTAGTTGTACTTTTGCGGATATAACAAAGCTAACGTATAGTCCGTGCCGGTGCAAGGTATCAGTGTTCCTTGAGTTGCTGCACCCACATGCCAGATTGACCAATATTTTAGTAATATTTTGGTAAGTTAGTCTATATTTTACCCGGGCTGTGTCTTCTCGCTGCTCGGTTCGTCTCTCATGGTATTCCTACGGGAGAGAGAACTTGTGCGGCGGGATGCCTCAGCCCTGGTACGACGGATCTTAATAAATGGAGAGTTCTTACTAAATAATCTCTGAAAAATATTGTTGCACATAGGTGTTTTAACAACGTTAGAGAACCTATTCGAATAGAGAATTTTATTTGCACTTATTAAATACGAATTTTTGCAAAAAAAAATTAAATATTGTGCAATTACATAGAATTTTTGTGAACTTTATAGGAAACTTTAGAGTATTTTATTGTACAAATTCAGTTAGGTTTTAGTCTGTTGTTACAGAAACTATGATTGGGTGAACGCGCAATAAATACGAAAGAAGTTCGCTTGTCTTCTCCTCCCACGGTGTGCGGCACTCGAAGTAGGCGAAATATTGTTTATACTCAGAGGGAACAAGTTACGCCCCTACAGTGGGTTTGCTGACCTTCCCCACCGAGGAGGAGGGCTGGGGGTCACAGATATTGTTGTATGGAGTCTTTCGACACTAGCGCCATAGCTCTAGACAACTGTGGTCGACTGCAGCAGTTGGCTCCTCTGGGGCCTATTGGTCTATATCTGCAGCACAAACCAGTGCATGCGGGTTTTCCAGTTAAGGGTTCGGTCAAGTTGACTTTCCTCTACAGCTCGGACCAGCGGCTGCCACGTTCTCTTGGACGCTTTTACCCACTTGACCACAATGACTTCTTAATATTGCAGGCCAGATTATTGCACAAGCTAAAGTATAGTGACGGTACCGGTAATTATTTTCATATTACTGAAGTCAGTAGCAAAACATGACTATAATAATTCTGTAATTTAGTTATTTATTGTGATTGCGGTTCGAGTTTATTAGCGAAACGTATCATTCATGAAGGTTTGATCCTCTAATAATTCAATGAAAGTTGTGCCGTCATGAATTTGTAGGAGCAAAATTTTCTTCCTGGAAATAAAATTGGTGATATTAGTTTGTAAATACTTCAAATTCAAGCTTTTGAGAGGATCGACTCAGATTTTTCGAAATTTTGTTTATTTGTGAACCGATTGGTCTGAAACTTGCTTAATATATATAATTTCGGAGAAGAAATATATTTTTCCTGTCCATCTTTTTTGACTTAGACCTTACTTTTTGAGATATTGGGAAATATATATGTATATATATATGATTTTTTTTTTAATTTTGAAAAGAATCGGAGTCAATAAGTGTTCACGCTAGAAGAAAAACAAAGACATTTTTAGAATCCTTGAAACATTCGTAACAAAGTTATAGAGACAAATTTTATTTTCTATTTCGTTTTCTTTTGATATGCGATTTTTGATCATTAACTGAAATATGTATAGCAAAAATCAGCAAATTTTCGTGTTTAAGCTGGAATAAAAAATACGAGGACAAAAAGGGAAATTGTGTCTCTATAAATTTGTTTGGTGTATTTCAAGGATTCTAAGACTGTCTTTGTTTTTTCCTACCATGAATACTTATCGACTTCGATTCTTTTTAAGCGAAAAAGTTACATTTTTGCTGCTCGTTTACGTAATAACCATGCATTCACTAATTGTATCGGCTGCATTTACGGTCATAACTGCATCAACAAGCTTCAGTTTACAAACTTTGAATTAATAGTGGAAGAAAACACGCACATTCTATATTAGATCAGTTCCAGAGTACTGTAGAGCATCATATTTGAGAAAAAACATGAAGGGCCATATTTCTTAAAAAAAAGCGTGCATCGCCCACACAGGCCTATAAAGTTATTTACCTAAAGAAGAAGTTTACTTCGACGCCATCCAAAGCCATTATGCTGCATTATACCGTCGCTTCATCTAGCTCTGTCAGTCGTCCTTCACTGGGCGACGGTCTGTGAAGTCAACGAAATTCTCATGTGTGAATCCGCCTTCATGCTCCGTCAGTAGTATCTAAAACGGATTATGTACGCATTTCCGTATTATTTTGATGGAATAAAAATTTATGAAATTAAATTCAAACATATGGTGCCACAAAACATAATTCTAGGTCATGTATAGTAAGTACGCAACGTGTTCTACAACGTGAAAGTTTCTCTCTCTAAGCGAACATAACGATATAATACGCAATGCTAATTACTACAGGCCTATGATATGATCTCATCTTGTGTCAGACATGTGATATGATACAATCGATTCCGCTTAATAAGACTACCGGGTAAAATGATCAGGCAAATGATGCGATCATTTATGGTGCAGTGAAATCAAACGCTGAGTAAGCTATACACAAAGTAGCCCCGCTTATTTTGAACAAAGTTCCGTTAATACAGACCATTTCACTATCATTAATCTGCTTATTATCAAGGTACAAACTATTATTGAATAGGAGGCATTTATTAGCTAAAGTAAGCCAGTATGTGTCAGAATTAACTCATTTTCAAATATGTTTCCCTCATCGCCAACTGGTGGAGCTACGGTAGCGTCGCCTCTATTTCACCAAGTCACTCAGTGCCTAAAAGTGTCTACCTATTTAGCGATGTGGTAGTAAATTACTTGCATTTGCCAAGTTACTTCCGTGATTACCCAAAAAGAAAAAAAAAACTAACATTAGCTCAGACAGTGTGCTTATTAGCCAACCTTTTAGCCCACACTTGCCTAAATTTGCTAACCATCCGGTTACAGCATCCAAAACCGTTGGTCCCAGTGTGGTCGGATTAAGCGGACTCGACGACGTATGAATAAAAATGATCTGCCATGGACTAATTATCTTTAATTACGATGATTGTCAAGATAATTGATTCACTTTTTTTTAACCCAACATCTGAATTGGACTTTAGTTCCTCTTATATGGACTAAAGTCTGTTTAGTTCTTCATAGGGACTGAAGTCTGCTTAGTTCCTCATAGGGACTAAATTCTATTTAGTTCCTCCTAGAGACGTCAATACAGTTCCGCAATATTTAAAAACGAGCACAGTATGATGATAGCAATTACGTGCATGGTAGATAAAACATCCTTTATAAGTAACAGGACCTCCAGGGAGCTACAAATCGCTTGAAGGAGCTCATTATGGAAGTCTGTCTCGTTATGATGGGATTAGCTAAAAGTACTCCCACTGCACCGCATAAATTATAATAAAAACATTGAACAGCTAGATTGAAGCACTTCGTCTGTGCTTAGAATGCAGCTTAATTTGTTGTTTGTGTAAAGACACGAACAGTGCAAGCTGCTATTTCTTTTGCAGAGCTGGTGAGACGTACTAGGTAAACTTGCAGAATGACTGAATGACTGAACCGCGTTCTATTTCGTTGTGCGCGAGCTTTAACTATTAGCTAAAACAAAATTATCAACTCCTTTATTAAAATTAACCTATAATGATCCCGTCATCTGTTAAGTTACCTGTTCATTTGTTGCTCTAAGCATTGTCATACACACTTGAAGGATGGGAATAGTGTATAATATATTGAATTTAGATAAGTTTCAGAAACGGGGTACAAACTCTTGAAACTTTTATTTGCCCGCACTAAAGACTGATAAAATAGTCTTTTTCAGGGTTAACTTTTTTTGCGAGGTGAAATTATAGCCTCTCTTAGGCCATTCGGTTGAAGAGCACGGCGACAGGTATGATGTCATCTACATAATATTATCTGAATCAGCGTCACGACATTGAACAATCAAGTGGAAGCAATGCATGTTCTTTTCCTAGATTTTTTGTGGCAGTGCACACCAGTAATTCTAATTATTTAAAGCAGTCTGAAATGGGGCGTACGGATGGCTTCATATCCACTTGATTCACGACACCCGGAGTTACAGAAATGTTTAATTTAACACAACTTTTGCTCTCGAGATTTTTTGTCATTAATGCAACTATTCAGGAAAGTGCCGTGATCGGCTACCGAAAGCAATTAACTACAGTGCAGGTTTAGTGTCTAATGCACAGCCGACAACTTTGAACGTAATTTATTAAACTAAATATAGCACTCTGAGAGCGCATACCTCCGCCAAGAGAGGCAACGGTAGTAAAAAATTCAAATTGGCTCTAAAACCATAATTTTCTTTGTATAAACTCCAAAATCTAATCATTTGTGCATTTGATATTAATAACAGCTTGTGAAATTTTCGTGAAGATCTATTCCTAACTTTTTGACTTACGCCTGCTAACAAACGTTAATACAAACATGAGTTAAACATACAAGCTAACCAACCGATCTACACCAAAATTTAATCATTTATGTCTTCTAGCATTACTAACAAACATTATAAATTTCATAAAGATCCATTCATTATTTTTGTAGTTATTGTACTAACAAGCATTAAATAACAACAGTGACGAACGAACGAACAAACGGATCATTACCAAAATTTGGTCATTTGGTCAACCTATCAACTCATGTTAATTTCACAAAAATCCATCCAGAACTTTGTTCAGTATTTCATTGAGAAAAATTGAGGCAGACAAACAAACAAACGAATGGACATATCTTCACCTAAAGTTAATCATCAGTTCTTAGTAACATACTAACAATCCCTGTAAATTTCGTCCAAATCGGTTCATAACTTTTTGAGTTATCTTGGTGATAGACAGACTAGTAAACAAACAGATAGACAGACTAACAGACAGACAGATAAACACGACGAAAACTTAACCTTCTTGGCGGAAGTAATAAAAACAGTATTGTTAGAAGTTAAGAAGTAGAATACCGGGACTATACAAATATGTTTCCAGACACTATTGTTTGGGGGGAAGGCATTATTCGTCACACCAGCAAGTCAAAGTTATTTGCTAAGCGTTCAAATTCCGAATATAGATGTGACTTTAAGAACTACATGTTTATAAACAAAGACTACCTTGTTTCTGCAGATAGTGCAAGTCTCTCACGCCACTAACAACAATGCTATTGACCCAATCGATTACTAGACGACTTTTTTTTTTGAGAAACAGTTCTAGTTTGCAGAGTATATGGTAACTACTACTCGGCCACAAAAAACAACAAAAGCAACGGCATATTATTACACTATCTTTGACGGTCATCTCAAAATATCAAACGGGCCCAACGGCTGATGGGTGAAATTCAGTAATTTTTTTAATTAACACGGGAACTGCAAATAAGAAGTAATGTGCTTTGTGTGATGCAAGGAATAAATTCATCAGCAAAAAACGTAAATTCGTGATAACAGGAGACCAGTGGGCTACACTTTCCTAACTGAATTTTGGAAGATCAAAATAAATGAAAATTAAAAAAATTTAATCTTGCCCTTCCACGATGGCCTATGATAATTAATGTGTTTCTTGTTAACAGACGCATTCCTTGCATTTTTTCTTGGGGGGGGGGGGTGTTGTAGCCAGTCTATTCATTAGAATATAGTTGACTGAAATTTTACCCAACAACCGTAGGACATACGGTATTAGGTAGGAGTACGATGTCAAGTACAGTGTAGTCCCAGCTGAGTAGGGAATATAAAGGTCCTTGTGGTTAAAATCTATTTTGCTACTCAAAAGATATTCAGCAGGCAGCTGGTAGTGGGAAGTTAAATCTTGTCGTATTTCCATAGCTGCCGGCTGATGTTTTCCGCCGTGGAAGCTGCGAGGCGCATAAGCAGTGCATAAATATTTATATTAGGACTGGAGTTAAAAATACACAAAAGCACAAGACAGTCCTTACGCAGTTTCATACACACAAGCTGAATTTCAAGTTGCGACGTTTTAGGAACACTTCATTTCAAATTATAATTCTGTGGGTTCCTTTCATACACACAAGCTGAATTTCAAGTTGCGACGTTTTAGGAACACTTCATTTCAAATTATAATTCTGTGGGTTCCTTCGTTGGTTAGGAGTATCCACGATACGACCTGGGAATGGATCAGTAGGAGAAGGAGTCAAGTTCCAATCTAAGCTGCTACTGTTCGCAGGTCTTACGTAGATGATTCACTGCCTGACTTGGAACATTTTCAAACTTCGTGTGCATGCTACGGGTTGGGGGCATCAAAAGTGAGGAACAATTCTTTTGTTCCGTAGAATTTCCACAGGATCCTTCAGTACAAGATAGGATAAAATTAGGATGATACGGGTCTGAGATATCACTGAAGTACAATACTTTTGTTCTGTCAAATTTCCACAGGTTCCAGCTATTTCATATCAAACTGGATAAACGCATCTCAGTATCCTGTAAACTGTTTTTTTTTTTTCACGTGCATGCACTTTAAGTGGAATACAGAACTGCCAACGAAAAACAAAGTCGAATATCTGTATCAAAGCATAATGGTAATGCCCAATGTGCGTTTATCTATGTATTTGCTGACATAGTTCCATATATTTTTCTTGTAGCACTGCCATATACCTTGAGTTACCTTGAGAGTCTTCGGAAAAAGTCCAGGTGACGTTTCTCACGTCACCTCACGTGTGTGGAGTCAGTCTGCTGGGTGTCTTCTGTGGTGCCGCAGTTTGAAAAAAAAGAGAGAGCCAGCAGCGAATTCTCTCCACTGTGCACGTAACCGCTGACCGCTGGTCTATCTGGTATTCTTCTTAAATGTGAATCCACCAAATTTTTGAACTCTACAGTTTTGATATCAGTGGCGTTTCGAATATGCCGAGGCATTTTGTT